>PVIJ01013997.1:0-16473 GCA_004024925.1 Scalopus aquaticus
GCTAAATGTTCTGCGACGGCCACATTTGGGGACCGCCGAGGAGAGATACTGGTGAGAAAGTAACGGACCCAGCCGGGAGCCGCCAGCGCCCTCGCCGCGGGGGGCCGGGAGCATGGTGTTTAAAGTCTTCGCGTGGGGCCTGCCTGGGGGCGCGGCGGTTAAGCGCTGCGCTGCGGAGCTGTCGGCAGCAGTGACGCGAGTTCGAGGCCCGGCCGGGGAGAGTCCCACATGGTGCGGCAGACCTCTCCTGCCTCCCCGCTGCTCCCCTCAGCAGTGTGTTTTGATCCATCTGCCTGTGCTGCTCCCCGCTCTGTCTCTGGTGAAGCCTCTCGCTGCCCCTCGCCTCTGGCCTGTACCCCAGCTTGCATGCATAAATAATCTTTAAAAAAAAAAAAAGGTCTCCGGCGTGTCCAGATTTCCCCGTGGCCATTAGGGGATATGAATCACTTTAAAGTGGACTGAGAGGCCGGAGGCGCCAGGTGCCCCCGGGAGGAGCCCAGTGGGGGAAGCCCCTCCCGCCCCCTGACCTTGCAGGGCCACCTGGTGCTCTCCGGCCAGCGCCCTCCGCTGCTCCTCCAGCCTCGCGCGCAGCTCCGGCTCCAGGCCCCGCTGCACCTGGGCAGGTCGCGCAGGATGAGACGGAAGGTCAGCCGGTCAGCCCGTCACCCCGGCGCAGCGCCCCACTGAGTGACGGGGAGGGGGCCTGCCCCGGGTGGGGCTTTGCCACTCTGGCGGCCGAGGAGGGGCTCCCCCGGGTGGGACGGGCTTGGTCTTCCAGTCCGCTGGCACTGCCCAGTGCAGCCGGCACACGTGGGCAGGAGGGTTCTGTGCCAGCGGCCGCAACTCCCTCTGGGGGGGCAGCAGGCGGCTGAGCGAGGCTGTACCCCAGGCGCACCTGCTGCTCCCGTTGCGTCTCATCCTCCCCGAGGTGCCGGAGAGCGCTGGCCGGGTCCTGGCGCTGCTCCCCACAGGCACACGGCTGGACGGCGGGGGCTGGGGAGAAAGCAGAGCCCCCCAGGGCGAGGGTCAGGCGCAGAGTGGGGCTGCGGGCAGGCCCAGGGCCCAGGAGGGCTCCCGCAGACGGCTGGCGGGGTTGGCCCCTGGGTGTCCGCAGGGGCACCTCGTGCGACAGGATCTGGGCCAGGTCCACCCACAGCAGTGCCCACCGCAGCGCAGGTCCAGCCCTTAAAGGCGGCCTCTTTGCTCCCCAAGAACTGCACTGTAACAGCTGCTGATGTCACCAACTGAGTGGCTTTTAGTCATGTTGATTTCCGACTTCCCTTGAAGAAGCCAGACAGCCCGCAGGGCGCCGCCGGCTGACTAGGGTCCCCGCCTGCACCCTGGCCCTCACGGCTCTGTCCATCTCGCAGCTCACCCTGCACCCTGGGCAGGGGGCGGAGGTCAAGACCGGAGCCAACTCCCACACAGTGCTGTGGACCCCAGAGAGGCTTCCCGAGAGCCACACCTTCCGGAAGAGCTGGGGGTTTTCAGTCCGGTCCCAGGGGGCTCACTTGGTGGGTGCCCCCAGTCTGTCTTACTGCTGGTCACCCCCTTGCAGAGCCTGGACAGCCTCTGAGCCCTGGCCCTGGGGCTGACCTGGTAGCTGGACTTCAGGAGGACCAACCTTTCAGCCTCTGCTGTAAGCAAACACCCCAATGGAGACCCAGGGCCCCCAGGCAGCCCCACAAAGGTGCTTTGAAGTAGAGCTGAATACGCCTGGTGTCCTGACCCCGTTCTGATCTCTGGGTCACCCTGTCCTGGGCTCGTCTTTCTTCTCCTCGAGGTCGCTTCAGAAACCTGGAGAGAACTGTGTGCTCTATCATGACGTCGCTCCAGGTGGAGCATCCTCTGTCCTCCCTCACCCACAGAACGTGGCTCTGGCCCCTGTGGCCTCGCCTTCCTCCACGGCACCCCCAGTTTGCTGGGCTCCCCTGGAAACGCCCCTTATAGAGATAAACGCAGCACACACGCAGCTGGTGTGTGTCAACAGCCCAGAGCAGGACACTCAGCCGGGACTGTCCCCTCCCTGGCTGCAGACACGATACTCCCATTAATGCAACCACCTAAGACCTCACGAGGCAATGAAGCAGCGGTCGCACCTCTGTGGATGACAAAGCAGGAAGCCTCGTGGCTGCGGGAGGGCATTTATGGGCACCGACTCACCTGTGTCCCCGCGGAGGGGACCTAGTTCCTGCGTTTCTGGTCTGTGTGGCTGGTCTGGTTCCTGGCGCCGCTGAAAGGAATGTGACAGTGAGAAGAGGGAGGTGCCGTCCTCGCTGGGGGGTGATTTTCAAGGAGATTTTGAGTAAAAATCATTAAAAACCTCCCCAGCTCAAGGAGCGCTGGAATGCCTCAACACGGCATAGTTCTGGCGGGAGAGGGGGGGGACACGTCCGGGGGAAGCTTCTAGAACAGGCCGCTCCTGCCCGGGGAGCCCAGGGTGAGCCCGTGTCCGAGCCCCCTCCTGGTGCCAGGCCCCTTCCCAGGAGAGAGGGCCGCCTGGCCAGCCCACGGGGCGGTCAGCGAGGAGGGCACGGTGGTCTCTCTGCCTCGGGCGGGAGGACGCAGATGGACACGCGCTTGTCCGGGCCCTGCCGGCCGTGACCTGGGCCACATTCCGAGGGGCTGAGACCCTGCTCTCCAGCGTGGGCTTTCCGCGAGTCTGGACGAGCCCTCCCCTGCCCCTTCCTGGGGAGACGGAGGCCAGTGGGGGCCAGGGGATTCCCACTGAGCGCTGACCGCTAAGTGGACACACTGTAAAGGGACAAGTTGGAAGGGTCCCCAAGGTGCTGACGGAGGTGGAAGGGGGCTCAGACCCAGAGACGGTGAGTGCGGCCGACTGGCCCCCAGGACGGTGTGGACCCAACACCGCCTTCGAACCTCTGCGGGACCGTCCAGCGGACGGCCCAGGGCCCACGGCCTCGGGCAGGCGGGGGCTCGAGAGGAGCCCAAAGAACCCCCGGCTGTGGCAGCCGCGGCAGCAGCGCTGGAGCCGGGGCTAGGCGGGAGGCAAGCCCGTCCCTGGCGGTCAGCACAGACAGCGGCTTCCTGGACAGGCCGGGCTGGACCAGAGGCCCCGGCCCCGCATCTGGGAGTCTGCGGCCTGCCCGGGTTCCGCAGACACAGGGCTGTGGATGCCCCGGGCCCGGCGGCTGGAGCTGCAGCACCTGGGGCGCGGGTCTCAGCACCCACCGAGGCCTCCGGCAGGGACCCCAGCCTCACCCTGAACCTCGCCTGCAGGGGCGGGCAGCTCCGAGGGGCCCTGAGCGCCCCAGGCTCAGCCCCGCTGCCGACCGTGTGGCCTCCCTGCGGGGCTTCCCGGGGCCCCGGGACTGTGCTTTCTTGGGGGTGGCGCGGACCCGGCGCTGCAGGCTCGGAGCTCGGCCCTGGAGGCCCTAAGGGCGGCGCCCTCCCGCCCCTGCAGCTGCGGCCCGGCCTCCTTCCCCGCCGTCCCCGGCCCGACTTGGCTGCGGACACTTCCAGAGGCCCAGAGGGCCGGATAGGCAGGGCCCCCAGGGACAGCCCCTTGGGCCCAGTCCCCACCCCATTTCCAGATGGAGAAACTGAGGCTGGCTGGGGCGGGGGGTGGCCGCAGCTGGTCAGAGGCACTGGGCCAGGGCAGGGCGGTGAGAGTCGGATTCCGGGCTAAGCCGAGAGCCGCCGCTTCCTTCCTGCACACACAGATTGATGGGGTGGCCGGCCCTGCAGGGGAGGGGCCACGCGGGGCCCAGGGGACGGCCACACCCTCGGTATCTCGGCAGCCTTTCCGGGCGCTCGCGTGGGAGGAGCCCCGCACCCCGTGTTTCGAGTTTCGGGATCTGAGCGACCACAGGTGGAGCCCATTGGCGGAGGAACAGGCAGGAAGGAGGTGGGGGCGGGGGGCCCCAGGGCCCCAGGAGGAACGGCCTGTGTGTCAGCCGTTGAGAAATGTGTGGGCGCACACCCCATGACGGGGCCGGGATGGGACACCGGGGACGCGGCCGGGGCCTTCGCAGGGCGAGCGCCCGTCCGGCCAGCCCCTCGCGGCTCAGGGCAGCGACACCTGGGAAGCCGCGTCCTGCTGCACTGGGGGCGCCCAGCCCCTCCCGGGCAGACGGGCGTGCCCGAAGCAACCAGGCCGCGCGGGACCAGCAGCGCCCCTCAGCCTCGGGCCACGGAGGCCCCGCATCTGCGGCCCCGCACCCAGCCCGGCCGTGCGGCCCACCGGCCAGCGGGTGCAGTCCCGGAGAGCAGGTGGCACCCGAAGCACCTGCCACCCCCGCAGACGGGCCCCGCCCCGGAGATGGGCCCGGACGGGCTCGCCCACACACCGCGCTGCCCCCACAACCTGGATCCCCGCCCCAGGGGCTGCCTGGGGCCTCTGGGTCCCCACCCCCTTAGAGGACCGGAGCAGCAGAGGGTCCTGAGGAGGCCACGGTGGCCCAGTGTGGTCAGAGAGGCCGTGGCCGGTGGGGCGCCAGGCTGGGCCTGGGGGCGGGGCGTGAGCGGGCAGGGGGTGGGCACGACGGGACCGGAGGGTGCTCCGGCGCCAGGCCTCGGGCGGGGGGTACGGCTGTGCCCGGCGCTCGACCCCCGAGTCTCGGCCCGTCCACCCGCTGCCCGCCACAGCCTAGAGCAGGGGTGCAGGGCAGCCCCGAGCTGCGGCCAGCTGTCCGGCGGCCTGGCCCCCAGGGGCCGCGCACACCCGGCTACAGCCCGGCACCCCTGCTGGCTGCTTGCCACAGACGGCCTCTCTCGGTCCTGGAGGTCAGACACTGCTGGGCCCCAGGATTCAGGGCCTGACCCCCTGGCCATCCAGCTGCCTGCACCCGCGGCCCCCGCTCCACTCCGTCCCCTGAGCGGCCTCTCCCTGGCGTCCTGTTCTCACAGAGCTGCCGGCCACCGGCAGGGCCTCAGGACCGGGCGGGCTCCGCGCCAACGTCCTGTTTGAACAAGGTCTCCTCACAGGCTCGGGGGCCCGGGCCGGGGGGCCTGTCCTCCAGGACGGACGCTTCCTCCTGGGGTCAGACTGGCCCCTGAGGGCGAGGGCTGCGGACAGGGAGGCTGAGGCCGCTGTGCCACGGGGGAGGCCGTGCCAGGTGGGCAGGGCGCAGGCCCCCGTCGCCCGCGTGGACGGGCCGGGGTGAGCTCTGTGCGGTGAAGCGAGTGGCCCAGATGTTCTGGACGGTTTGGAAATGAAGCGACGAGATCAGCGATTGGGCGATTACAGTCCAGCTGCTGGGAGAAGCAGGACGACTGGGGCTCCCGCCTAGCGGGGCGGCCCCAAGGACCGTCTTCCCACACCCCACACGTCTCCAGCGGTGCCACGGAGGAGGGAGCCGCAGGGGTGGGGTGAAAGGGGCTGCTCGCGTCCCCGACACTTCCCAATTTGAAAACTTTTTGAAATTTTGCCCCAGGTTTACGGTGATCAGAACACGTCGCTTCTTGCGCGGAGCCCTGAGTGGTCTGGTCGGGGCGCCCCTCCCCGACACCCTCGCCCCGCCTCCTCTGGCCTCCCCGTGAACTCCGCGGAACATCGCCCCCCTTCCTCACGGCTCCTGCAGCTCCCCGCGCTGGCCGGCGCCTGCGGGGCTGCGGCCCCAGCTCGGCCGCCCCCACCCCCAGACTTCTGGGGCGTCCCCAGCCACTGCACATCCCCTGGGTGTGACCCAGGCAGCGCCCCGGGGCACAGCACTCGCCGCGGCACCCCAGGGGCCCCCCACGCCGTCAGGAGACCCCAGGCTCGTCCTCTGGCCACCACAGCCCTGGCCGCGAGCTGACAGCACCCTGCCCTGCAGAGGAGGGGACGGGCTACACGGCCAGCCCTGTGGGCCCCGGCAGGCCTGGCCCAGAGCCACACGCGCAGGGGGCAGCGATGCCCTTGCGTCCAGGCTTGCCTCGTAATGACCGACCCCCTGGCCAGGCCTCCTGGCCGCTCTGTCCACCTCTGCTGCTGGCTTGCTCCCCGGGGACTGGGCTCAGGGGCCGAGGCGAGCCCGGGCTCCCCTGCCTGCTGGGCCAAGCACGGGGCCTCCCTCATCCCCGGCCCCCCCAAATCCTCCTGGGACCCTCCTCAGCCGTGGTCTCCCCTGGAGAGCGCTAGGAAGGGGGAGGCAGCGCCGGCACCCCACCCCCGCCCGGGGCCTCCATTCCTGGGGCCCCTCGTGGGGCAGTGTGGGCAGCAGCGCCCAGGTCGCTGGGGGCCGTGAGAGGTGCCAGGAGCAGTCTCGTCCCCAGCTGGGGTGGCCCCAAGAGGCCAGCGCCCTCCTGCCTCCCGCCGTGTGCCCGCCCGGCCCCCACCTGGCCCCCGCCCCATCACACGGCGCCTCTCCGGCCTTGAGCAGGGGCCGAGCTTCCACACCCCTCAAGAAGCCCTCAGAGTTGCTCCGGGCAGCACGTGTGTGCGCTCGGCCAGCCTTGGCCGCCCAGGGCACCGGCGGGGCACAGGGGACCCCCAGCTCACTCCCCACTTAGACACCACGGCACCTGCCGGGGCACAGGGGACCCCCGGCTCGCCGCCTTAGACACCTCAGCACCGGCGGGGCACAGGGGACCCCGGCTCGCCCCCCTTAGACACCTCGGGGGCACAGGGAGGGCTGAGGCAGCTCTGCCTGGACACACTGGCCTGCCCTGCCCGCTCTGCCCAACTGCGGCCGGCCATGACCCTCCGTGCGAGGCCCCGCTTTCTCGTATCGTCTCCGGAGCCCCCAAAGTCAGGGCGGCTGGGGCTGGGCCCGGGGCCTGCACCGGGGGTCAGCCTGGGGGCTGCACGCAGCCCGTAATCGGCCTCGGGGGGCAGCGAGCCGGCCGTGCGGAGCTGCGGGGTCCAGGCTGCCGTGCCAAGGGCTTGGGAGTCGCCCAGACGCCCCTGAAGCAGAGGGGACGGAGGCAAGGCTGCGGACTGGGGGCTGGGCCGGTCCTGCAGGGGGCTGCCCTGGGACCCCAGTGGCTGCCTCCCCGGCCTTGACCCTGCTCTGAGGCTGCCCACCCCCAGGCCCAGGGCCCCTCGCACCCAGACGGCCTGGGCCTGAGGTCCAGTCCTGGTGGTGCCAGGGACAGACAGGGACAGCTGTGCCGCGGGCAGGACAGGCTGGTGCCCGGGGCCCTGCTGGGGCGGGGGAGGCTCGGCCTGGGGCAGGACTGCCCACTGCTGGAGGGTGGAGCTCACCTTGGCCCACTTTGCAGACTGAGCCGCTGGAACAAGTGCCCAGCACGAGGCGCCCAGTGCGGAGGGAAACCGAGGCCAGAGGGCGGCCTTGACAATCCGAGTGCGGCCCTCCCCCAGCCAGCCCGCCTCTGCAGGAGGAGGGCCTCAGCTCTGTTTCCCCGTTGGGGGTGAGCTGTGTGGACTGAGGGTAGAGGAGGGGCCGGGGGCCCTGTACTGGGCAGGGGCGGGCCCAGCCACTGCAGATCACCAGAGACCCCCAGCCGGCCTGGGGCCCCCAGGCTGAGCATCAGGAGTCCGGGGTCATCCACTCCCTCCAGCCTGGGGGGCAGGGCAGGACGCAAGCCCCCCAGGTCCCTGGGGGGCTGATCTCTGAGACCCCAGCTGGCCCCGTCCCCAGGTGCTCAGGGCCCTGGGCCTGGGAGGGGCAGGGAGGGAGGAAGCCCCCGGCCCCCCCAGCTCCAGCCTGCCCAGACTCCAGCGCTGTTCTGAGGGAGGGTTTCTGAGGGAGGGTCGCGCGGGGCTGCGGGGCTGGCGCTGGCCCAGAGAGGTCACGCGGCTGGTCCCGGCACCCAGCGCGCAGGCCCAGTGCGGAGCAGGGGCACCTGCCAGAGCCAGCCGGTGCGCCCCGCTCGGCGCCCCGCCCCTCCCCCACGCGGGGTGCAGCTTGAACCCAGCCTGGGGGCCTGCCAGCGTGGAGGTCGTGGTCTGTGGCCAGGAGTCCCACCGGGTCGGGGAGCAGGCACTGGGGTGGAGGATCCGGGGCTGGCGCTTTGCACCCTCCTCCCTCCACAGCAAACTTCCCCGTTGGCGCCCCTACCTTTTTGGGGGGTTTGCAGCAGCTCGGCCGGCTGCGCCCGCAGCCCATCCTCCCAGACCTGCCTCTGTGCAGAGCTCGGCCGGCCGGCCGGGGCGCCGGCGAGACCCCGAAACTGAACCTGGAAGCGCGGACTTGAGCCTTGAGCGGAGCCGGGGCCGCACCGTAATTACCCGAAGAGCAGGGCCCGCCCGCGCGCCCGCGGGTTCACCAAGGGAGGGAAGCCGGAACAGTCCCTGGGAGCCCCAGGCTGGGCTGTCTCTCTCCCGGCTCCTTAGCTCTGTTTCCTGCCCTTGGGGGCCGGGAGGTGCTTCCCTCACATCATGCAGTGACGCGAGGACAGACTCAGAGGCCGGTGGCCGGCCTGGCCCCGCTGGCAGGTGCTGGCCCCAGAAGCAGCCAAGCCTGGGCCTGAGCCTCCCCCTGCAGGCGCCCGCTCCCCGCCCGCCGCCCCCCTGCCTGTCCCTCTGCCCCTCTGTCCATCTGCACAGCAGCCCGGGGTGGACAGAGAGGAGGGGGGCGAGACAGGAGAAGCCAGGCCTGGGGCACAGCTTTCACCCAAGGCCCCCCTTGTCCGCAGAGCTTCTGGGGGTGCAGGAGAAGGACCCCCAATGCTCAGAAGCGCTGAGTGCTCCCTGCAGGTGCTGGAAAACTGGCCCAGGCCCGGGGCACTTGAACAGGTGCGTAGGTGGCAGGGGTGGTCACCTCCCTCCACGGGGTGTGAGCCACCATAACAGAGACGCTGGTCCCCGGGTGTGACCCCATCAGCAACACCGGTGAGAGCTCCAGGGGCTCAGGCCCCCACGTCTGGAGTCTCCGGCTTCCCAGGCGGGCCCCTGGGGTGGGGAGCGTGAGAGCCACGCTGGAGGGTGACGTCTGACCACTCACCAGGCAGGAGGGCAGGACACCTCCGGGAGGGGCCTTGCTGAAACCCTGCTCGAGATGAAGATAAAACCCAAACCTGTAAAACCCCCAAACCAACAAGCACCGGAAGAGCTCTGTGCGGTGAGTGCCGCTCCAGCCCTGCAGCCAGCACCCCGAGCCCTCGGGAGCCGGCGAGGCCTTGGAGCCTTATTTACTCACTGTCCATCGCCGTTCGTCCCCACGGGCAGGTCTGCTGGGCCAACCCCGCCCAGGCGGGCAGCGGGGGCTGAGCTACATGCCCAGCGTGGGGTCAGTAGCAGGCTCTGCTTCGCCTGTGTGCCCCAGGGCAGAGGCCCGTGCAGACGCGGGCGTGGGGCTGCAGGCAGAGCCGGGCCTGCTCCGGACACGGAGGGCAGCGGTGCAGGGCGCGGCCGCAGCAGCAGCGGGAGCTGACCACTCCTGCGTCAGCAGCCCTGCTTCGCCTGGCCAGGGGGTGAATGACCACCCCGCGCGTTCCCGCTTTCAGGCCTGGGCGCGCCGGGCTGGGGGGCCCAGCGAAGGGACGAGAGCGTGGCCAGGCCCCGTCCTGAGTTCGTGGTGACCTTTCCACCTTAGACTACACATGGGGGGACGGGCCACACCGCCACACGGGAAGTCGAGTGGTGTTCTCCACACACAAAATGTCAGCGTTGACGCAGAGAGGAGGCCAGGGTGGGAGGGGCCGGAGGGCTTCCCGGAGGAGGGTGAGGACCGGGGGGTCCAGGATTCCGATGGCGGCCTGTGCGGTCGAGGCTCTCACGTCTCCTGTGCGGCGTCCGGGCAGGCCTGCGGGGGACGCTGCCCTCCTGGTCTGGGACGGGTGGCAGGAGGAGGGGAGCAGCCCCATCCAGCCAGGCGGCTCCGGGGCCTCGGCTGCGTGTGAGGGGCAGGAGCTGAGGGGCTCCCCGGCGGGCCGGAGAGAATACGGGGAGCAGCCGGCACCTTCCTGAGAGGCCCGCGGCGCATCAGCCTAGCCCCAGCCGCTTTGCTCAGGCTCCTCTGACCGGGCAGCCGCGCCAGCGTGAGCTTCTGCCAGAGACACCCCTCTCGCTCCTCCGTGGTCACGGGCTGGTCCTCAGCACCTGCAGCAGGGCCGGCCAGGAGGCTGCCCTCCTGCCTCTCCGGTCAGGGGTGCGGGGCGAGTGGGGCCCTTGGCCTCTCCTGGGGCGCTTCTCGGGGCCTGGGCCGCAGATCCACTCCAGAGTCCCCGCAGCCCTCTCCTCTCCCGCTTCGAGGGGCGACCGGAGCTGCCGCTTCTCGCTGTCACAGCTGTGGGTCTCCCGGGCTGCGGGGGCCTTGGTCACTGACTGTGTTGGAGGGAGGGAGCGGGGAGTCCCGCAGGGAGCCCCGGCTGCTGGTGAGCCACGCCCACCCCCCAGAGCAGGTGCCCTGGGGCTGAGGCCTCTTCCCTGCCACTCCCCTGGGGGCCGTATCAGGAGGCCCAGCCCAGCTAATGGGCAGCGCAAGGCCCTGCCAGGGAAGCCCAGGGCCAGGGCTGCAGGGGACGAGCGGGGGGCGGAGGAAGCAGCACCTGCAAAAGAGCCTCATGGGAAATGGCTAGAAATGCAGACTCTTGGGCCCCACCAAGATTATCTGCCTCAGAACACTGGGTGGGGGCGGCCAGCCTCTGCTGACCGGTTCCCCGGGTCCGGCAGTCTCCTCATGGCCACAAGGACGGGGTCCTCTTTTTCATGGGCTCGGAGCGGGGTGCAGGGCCCTGGGCCCCAGGTCAGTCCTGAGTGCTGTGCCGGGGCTCCCCCTGCCAGGAATGGGGTCTGGGGCCGGGCTGCGGGGGCACAGCTGGGTGGCCAGGCCTGAGGCAGGGGTGAGGCCGGCTCACCTGGCCTTCTGTGAAAGAGAAACTGGACGTTGTTTTTTGAAGTAAAATCCCTCTCACACACGCACACTTGCACACGTGCACACAGCTCTTCCCGAGAGCTGGACAGAATGTCCGCGGGTCTGCAGGGGGCAAGGCCCCGGGCCGTGTGGACAGTGTAACAGTTCTGGAGAATCCGCGGGCGCCCAGGGGCAGCTCCGTCTCTGGTGGGGCCAGGCCTGCTGGCAGGAGGAGGGACGGGAGCCCGCGGGGCCGTGGCCACCGGCTGATCTCGTGGGTGTGGTTTGCAGCAGGTGGGTGTGTGGGGCTAAGAGTGGGAGCGGAAGGGGGCCACAGCAGGGGGTGCCGGGACCAGGCTGGCCGTGCTGGCTCCGTGGGGGCCGAGGCGCCGCCCCTCCTGCGCGCTGCTATAATCAGGGAACTACGGCCAGAGCCTGGGTGTAGTTTCCTCTCGGCCCGCCCCCCTGCCAGAGGCGGCTGCAGCAGCAGTGTTGTGGTTACAGGGGCCTTGGGTTACAACACATGTTTGCTTTTTAAAAAGTTGCGATACCTTTTAAATCAGGGCCCTGGCTGGGCTCCAAGGACAGTAGCTGGCGCAGCCCATGCCCTGCTCCCTGGGGCAGCTGTGGGTGTGCGCGGGAACTGCGGGTGCGGGAAGGGTTGGTCTCCTGCCACCCAGCCCCGCTCTTCCCCAAGCCGCGTGTGGACCCGGGGATCCTTTAGGGGAAGACCCACTGACCAGTCAGGTCCAGGTCTGGCCGGGCAGGGGGAGTGCCCCACGGGTGGGGGCAGGCAGAGGCCAGCCTTGCTCGGGCTGATAGGAGAAATCCTGCTGGGCTGGGGGCGGGCCCCAGGGGACCTCCTCTGGTGGTTTTGATGGCCTGGGAGGTGCCTTTGACCGCTTTTCAGAGACGGCTACTCCCCACGGAGTCCGGAGCGGGAGGGATGCTAGGGCTCCTGCTGCACTGTTGGTGGGATGAAAAGCGGGGCCGCCACAGAGGAGGGCCTTAGGGACCCACACTTGGGATCCCACCTCCTGCTCTGGGGACAGACCCCAAAGACTTGAGGTCATGGTGCCAAGCAGATATCTGTACCCCATGCCCACCATAGGATGACCAACCCGACGTCCATCCACAGATGGCTGGATAAAGACGCGACACCCACGGAATACTACTCAGCCCTGAAAAAGGATGATCCCCACCCCCATGACCACAGGGATGACAGGAATGCTGTGCTGAGTCACATAAACCAGTCACGGGACAAATGTCTTGACTCAGGCATGGGGGTAGGTTGGCCAGAGGATGGAGGGGGCCGCAGCAGGGCCTGGGCCCTCAGAGGGCGGGGCTTCAGGGACCTTCCTACCCCAACACAGCCTGAACCAGAGGGTACGGCGAAGCCTGCCAGCGCTCGGCCGTGCTGACCGGCCAGGTGGGGCTCACCTGGGCTCACCACCGTGCGCTACACACAGCCGTGGCTTTCACCAACCGATTGTTCCTCGGTCCTGCCTCTTTAAAAAAGAGACTGTTTTGATGCTATTTTGCATTTTTTACCCTGAATACCTAACAAATGTTCACTTCCCTGGTCTCGCGTCCTCACCATGTGCCCTGCCCAGGGGCCTGGCCTGGCCTCTTGCCCACAGAGATGGGTGGGCAGCACATGAGTGGACGGACTCAGGGCCACGCCATGCCGGCGCCTGTGTCAGCCCAGCGTCCAGTCTCAGGGAGGGCCAGGCTCAGCCGCGGGAGTCACCCAGGGCTTGGGGGGCGTGCCCAGGTCCATGCGTCTGGTTTAATGGCCGGTCACGTGTGAACCTCGGCTTGGGGAGTGTCCACCTTCAGGGCAGGTGCCGGTTTACCCAGCTACTGGCCACCCTCACCTGAGCTCTAGCTGGGGTACATTCCTCCAGCTTCTCAGAGGTCTGAGACCCTAGAGCGAAGAGGAAATTATCCCAGGGCCTGGAGTGAGTTTCTCTGCAGGACTGTGGGGGGCGGGGGGGGGGGCAGCCACTCGCCCGGCTGCTATTTAGAGCCCCACAGAGCCCCCAGAGCGGGGCAGAGGCCTGTAAGCAGAGCCCGGGGGGGCCACGCCTGCCCTCCCCCACCCTGTTGCCTGATGTCTAAATATGGCTCCGAGGCACATTCTAGGCAGCTAAAAATAAACTCGGCCCCTTCCACTCTTGGGTTCCAGGACCTCCCCTTAGTGGGGCTGCCTGAGGGCACAGCCTGGGGGCTCAGAGGCCTGACTGGGGTTTCCGGGTCTGGGCGTTTCCTGCAGACTTGCCTGAGCCTCGGTCTCCCACTGCTGGCCCCCGGTTGCGTCTGCACGGGGCTCAGGGAGAGCCCCAGGAACACAGAGCAGCCTCGGCCCACTGGGCGCCCTGCAACGGGCCTGCCGCGGTTATTTTTAGCGCACGCCAGTCTTCTTCGGCCATCCGGACTGGCTGCTCCCCCTTGGGGCTTCGAAGAGTTCACCGGGACGCCCGATGTCCAGCTCCCCCTGCTCCTCCTGCACTCGGGCCTGCCCTGAGCATGGTGTCTGCAGCTTAGCTCGGTGGCCGCAGCTGCCTCGCCCTGGCGGAGGGGGCACTGCAGGCCGCCCCCATGCACTGTCCCCGCGGGCGGCCCAAGCCCAGGCCGCAGCCTCGCTCTGCCCACGAGCCCGTCCCACGCGCACCCGAGGCAGCGGAGGGGTGTTTAGGGGAGAGCAAAGGGCCTGGGGGAGGGGTGGGAGGTGGTGCTGCCCGCTGGGTCCGTACTTGCCCGGGCCCAGGCCTTAGAAAGGACAGGTGCCCGCACCCCTGCAGCCCAGCCCCCTGGGTGCTGGGGACAACCCTCTCTTGGGACTGCCTGGGCCTCCTGAGAGGTCAGCGGGATCGTCTTCGGGAAATTACAGGCAGAAATGGCCGGGTCTGGGAAATTCAGAGTCCCTGCTGAGACCAGCCTGGGCGGGCACGGAAGGGGGGCCCGGGCCCCCCACAGCACTTCCCCTGGGCGGGCACTACCAGCTCCACGTCACAGAATCGGGCTGACCCGGGGGTCACGAGCTGCCCATGTGGACAGGCAGGGGTGAGCTGTGGAGGGGAGGCCTGAACAATGAGGCTTTGTCCCTGCTGCCACCTCAGTCATCGCGGGGAGTCCTCGGGAGGAGCCTGTCTCCGGACAAGTCTCTCCCTGCCACTTGGTCTGGCCTGCAGGCTGGGCCTGCCAGCTGGGGGACGCGGTTCCGGGGCTCCACCTGGCCTGCTGGGAGGTGACCATGTTTTACCAGCATCTCTGCAGGTACGGCTGCTGCCCAGGGCCGGACCCCCCACTTCAGGAAGTGCTGATGTTTGGGGTCCCCTGGGATCGTGGAAAGCTCCCCTGTGCTGCAGCCAGCCGGAATCACAGCTCCAGGCGAAGGCTCCGAGGAGAGACGACCCTCGGGGCTGCGCTGCCCCGGGGTCTGCGGGCCTCAGACCTGGCTCCCCAGCAGCCGCAGCCAGCCAGGCCTGACCGCCGGCTCTGCCCCTCCCGCGCCTCCGGAAGGCTCAGGTTCCCCAAGGGGAGGAGAGAAGGCAGCGCTCGCAGCACCCCGAGGCGGCCCTGCTCAGAGGCGAGCCCTCACCAAGGGCCAGTGGAGGCTGTGGCCACTTGGGGTGCTTCCGCTGTGCTCTCACGGCCTCTCCAGGGGCCTTGGCATTATGGCCCGGAGCTCCCCGCCCCCACACAGATGGGCGCAGGCCGGGGAGGCTGAAGCATTGCCCAAAGCTAGTGACGGGGGTTTGGAGGGGAGTGAGGCGCGGAGAGCCGGGTCCCTGGGTTACCTCCGGGAAGTGTCCCAGAGCGCCCTTCTCAGCGGCACGGGCGAGTTTCTCCAGAGACAGGCGGTCACTGTATCCAACAGGGCAGGTTTATTATAGCAAGGGAGAGAAGCACAAAGGACGCTGCATGGACACCGGCCGCCCTGAAAGGAAGTTCGGGGAGAGGCACCCGCGGGCAGTTGGGGCAGCAGGTGCGGCCGGCAGGGCAGAGACCCTGCCCATCCGCCCTCTGGGGCTCATTTCTTGTGGAGCGGTGAGCTCGCGCCCACCTAATTGCTTCCAGCTGTGCCCAGGCTGACGTGAGGACCAGGGTCCTCTGCAACCCACCCGCCCCCCCCCCACAGGATTCCATCCCTGTGGCCTGGTCAGTGGCTATTGACCTCCGACGCCCCCTCCTGAGTGAGCCCCACTCTGGCCTTACGACGCCTCCTTTCCAAACGCTCCGCCCTTAACCTCCGTCACTGGACCTCGCCTTACTGTGCAGAGCAAAGCCGGACCCCTGCAGGTCCCCCACCATCTGGGCACTGGCGCCCACCTGCATGGCGCCCGGCCTGCCCCGTGGCCTCTGAAGCTGTGGCCCCTCGGAGCGAGGGCCTCCATAGCCTGACCTGTGGCTTCGGGCCTCGCACGGCGGGTGTCCCGGCCCCTCATGGAGGAGCCAGCATCTTCGGGGCGTCCACGCGGTAAGGAGAGTTAGGGTTTCACCCTTCTGAAGATCGCCTTACACGAGAACAGCCGTGCTGGGAGCCAGGCGTGGAGACAGACTTTGGGGTGGACACCCCGAGGGGCCCGGCGATGACCACAGTGAGATGTGGACGTCCCGGACGTCTCCGGGCCAGGCCTGGCGCCCAGCCTGTCCGGAGCTCCCGTCGCTGGGAAAGCGGGAGATTGGCCGACGAGTTTTTATTATACACTGGCAAGGAAGGAGGATTTCCAAGAAACTCGTCTTGAGGCCCGGGGGGGCCCCGGGAGCTCTGTGTCTGACCTGTATGTTAGGGGTGCGGTCTCCCCTCTGACCCCGGACCCTCCCCGCCCGCCCAGATCCTCCCTGCCATGCTCAGCTGGCAGGTCACCGGCCAGGTGCTCCAGGCCGCGCCCAGACCCCCAGGGAGGCCCGTGGGGTCTGCAGCATCTGTTGAATGAGTGACCAGCCGGCCCCGGGGGAAGCTGGTGAGGATTTTCACCCTGCTGTGCAAAGGAAGAGACCAGGCGCTCCGCTGAGGCTGGCAGGCTCCCGGGGGCTGGGCCAGGCTGCCCACGCCTGGGCCCTTGGAGAATCGCCCCAGGCCCCACTGGTGGACAGTAGGGCTCTGAGCCCAATGGGAGCGCAGCTCACGCAGAGGCCGCTGGTGAAGTCACAATGCTCACAGGGAGTGAGGGTGTGGGGGCAGGGCCTGGGGAGGCCCCGGGGGAGTGACACCCTGGGGGCCAGCCCCCCACTCCAGCAGCGCCCGCCATGGGCCCCACACTCTTTGCTCCTCCTCCAGGGACTCGGCGGCACCCTGGAGTCAGAGGCCTGTGCAGGAGAGGGAGACGCAGGCGAACGGAGGATGCCAGCAATTAAGACCTGACGGGACCAGGCTCCGGCTGGGCCACAGCGGAGTCCCAGCGCCAGCTCCTGGGTTTCAGGACAGCACCGGGCATCTCGGTGTCAACACGGGGCAACTGGGAGAGGCTCGGCGCTCGCAGCTTTCCTGTGAGTTTACGACTCAATCAAGAACTTAAAAATCCTTGAAAAAGGAGGGCTGGCAGCGCTGAGGTGTGCGCGTGCTCACGTGTCCCCCAGCGGCTGACGGTCTGTGCGGGAGGGCCGGCGTGTCCATTAGAGCTGGCCGCCCTTCCCCCGCGGGTCACCCCCTGGCGGCGCCTCGGCCCGAACCCGGCTTTTTGAAAAAGCAGAACTAAACTACGGAGAGGCGTGGCCTAAACCAATCGCGGCCCATGGGGTGTGCGAGCAGAATCCCCTCCACCGC
>PVIJ01013997.1:16573-42844 GCA_004024925.1 Scalopus aquaticus
CCAGCCCCTCCCCTATCCCCTCCGGCCACGCCCCCTGTCCAGCCCCTCCCCTATCCCCTCCGGCCACGCCCCCTCTCCAGCTCCTCCCCCTTTCCTCTTCCGGCCTCGCCCTCCGCTGAGCTCCTTCCGTTCCTCCGACCTGCGGGGGGCGGGGCCCGCAGCGCTCCGGGGGCGGGGCAGGGGCGGGGCCGCGGGCCGGTGCGTCCCCGCGTCCCGAGCGCCCCTTTAAAGCGCGCCGCGGCCTCCTTCCCGCCGCCGACCTGGATCTGCCGGCTTTCCCCGCGATGCGCTCCCTGCTGCGCGCCGTGCTCCTGGCCGGCCTCGGCCTGCTGCTCGCCCGCGCCGCCGCGCCGGCCCGCGAGCGCCTGCACCGGGTGAGCCCCCGCGGCGGGCGGGCGGCCCGGGAGGCGGGCTCTGGCCGGTGCGCCCCCTGCGCGCGCCCCGCGTCCCCCCGGCGCCTTCCCGCAGGCGAGCGCGGCCACCCTGCCCCTCCTCCGCCGCGCGCCCCAGGGGGCTGGAGCTGGGACCCGGGCCAGCCCAGTCCCGGGCTGAGCTCGGCCCGACCCTCCGCCGGTCGCGCGCCCGCGCTCCCCCTCCGCGACCCCTTCACCCTAGGCCGGGGGAGGCCCACGGCCAGGCCTCGCGGGCTCGGCTGCCCCCTGCCCCTCTCCCCGGCCACCTGAAAACGTGCGAGCGGGAACAGCAGCGCCTGCGGGCGGGCAGAGGGCGGCGCCAGGGCGAGAAGACAGTAGGTGCTTCTCAGCGTCAGGGTCTCCAATGGCTGCGCTTCCCCCACCCCCGCCGCCAGCTGGGCGGCAGGGTGCCCCCCAGCGCTGAGGGTGGAGGGAGGTGCCCTCATGATGGAGGGTGGAGGGCTGCGAGCGCCCGCCGGCCATGCCTGCCCCGGACTCCTTGTCCGTTGGCCTGTGGAGTGGAGAGCAGGGACCTCGTGGCCTTATTCACCTGGGCCGGGCTTGGTCCCCGAGCAGGCCGAGGATGTTGTTCTTGGCTGCCACGGTAGTGCTGTGGGGTGGAAGCCGCTAGGTCCCCAGCCTGCCTCCCTGTCCTGTCTGCTCTGGCTGTGACACCGTGCAGCGATGGGGAGGCCTCAGGCCCGGAGAGTTTGGGGCACGCACCCCAATTACACTTTGATCCTGATCTGCAGTCCCCAGGTCTTCTCGGGGCTCGTGAGGGAGCCCCAACCCCGGACAGCTGGCGCTGGCCATGTCAGCCGGTGCTGAGACCCGGTTCCCGTTCCTCTTCCAGCTCTGGCTGTGGCTGGCGGTGCTCAGTGGGCGCGCCACGGCGCCGAGCCGGGTGGGGACAGCCCCTCACCAGTGCTCTGTGCTCGCCCTGTGCTTCGCCTCCTGGTGAACTTCTGGGGTGGTTTTGGTTTGGAGCAGAGGTTTTAGGTTTGTGGCAGCGGCCCCCGCCCCTCGCCCCTCTGGGGGCGCCCTGTGTGTGCCTCGAAACTGAGAGCCCAGTGGCCTTCCGCTCCTGCCCCGGCTCCCGGGGGCTGCACCCGTGCGGTTTCTGTTCCCATCTGGTCCTGGCTTCCCGACGGTTCTCTGGCTCCTGAGGAGGAAATGGAGCCTCCTGGCCCCCCGCCTGTGGCCTCACCCGCTGTGCGGCCCATTGCAGTCGTAACTACCCGCGGGCAGAGGGCAGAGGCCGGTGCCAAGCCGGGGGCGCCCCCACCGTGAGAAAGACCTCAGGCCTGTTCTGTTCCCGGGCTGGGGAGGGGGCCTCGCTGGGGTGAGTCCTGTCCCGGCAGCTCCCCGAGGCTGGAGTCGGACCCCCGGGGGGCTGGCTGCCCAGGCCTTTCTTCACTCAAGGGGGGGCCTAATGTCAGGCCTCCAAGCCTGCCCCCCACTGCTCACAGGCCTCCCCCAGAGCACAGACTGGTCGTGGCCGTGGCGGTTCCGTCCCTGTGCCCCTCCCATCTCACCCGTGCCCTGTTCCCCGCAGCCGGCCCCTGGCCTTGGTCTGCCGGGGCTGTGCTGCTTCTCCCCGCCACGGGACCTGTGCCCACACTGCCTGTGCCAGAACATTCTTTCCCTGGTGAGTCCAGGGCTGACTCCTCACCCCCAGGTATCGCTTCCTCAGTCCCGGTCCCTCCCAGCATCACCCTCCGCTCCTTCCCGGGTGCTGCTCGGGGCTGGGTGAGTAACCGTCTGCCCTGGCCTGGGAGCCGCAGGGGCGGGGGTGGGAGCAGCCGCTGGACCTGGGCCCCCGCTCCATAAATCCTGTGCGTGGACGTTGGGGTGTGCTGACGGCACCCGCTGAGGGCACCTGAGTCACCGGCCTGCCTTCTGGTCCCAGCGCGGCACGGCCTTTCCATCCAGGGCTCAGGTGAAGGGGCGTCTGCTGCAGGTGTGCGGAGAATGCCGGGGACGCCCTCGCTGTCGGAGCCGCGGCCTGGAGCCTGGCTGCCGCGCTGCACAGCCGGACCCTGGGCTGGGGCCTGGCTGGGGAGCAGGTGAGGGCTCACCCTCTCAGCCCAGCGGAGGGCTCGGCCAGCTCTGCCACCTCCCCCAAAGCCAGGCCCCACCCCACCCCCATACTTGGCACGGCAAGGGGGGGTGCTCCACTGGACCCCCTGGACAGCAAAGCCCCTCCTTCTGGTCCCTTCCCAGCATGGACTGGGCCACAGCTCCCAGGCCAGGTGCTGGTGACCCCATGAGGGGGTCCGGCCCGGAAGGCGAGGTCTTTGGGCTCCCTGACGGGGGCCAGTGTGTGGTCAGGTGCCCCCCGGGCTCTGGCTGTGGGCGTCTTGCTGAGGGGTCAGCCGGGCTGTGTGGTGGGAGGGGCGGGGACAGCCGGGTGGTGGGCCACTGGACCGTCAGGAGCCCTCGGGGTGTGGAGGAAGAGCAGTGACTCAGCAGGGGGGAGGGCCCGGAGAGCGGCTGGGAGGGAGAAGTCCCCAGATTGTCCATCAGCACGTGGCCCCGGGGACTTTCCGCCTGTCCTGTGCCCTGGGGTGGGTGCTGCCCCCTCTCGCTGCTGGCACCTCGATTCCGCCTGTTCCCGGGCTGGGCTGGGTCTTGGGTCACGTGGATGAGCCGCTCGAATGGGCTGCGAGGTGGGTCCTCCAGGAGTCCCCTCTTCCCAGGGACCCCCCCAGACTGGGAGGAGTGGAAGCAGGGAGATAGGGACAGAGAAGGCACCTGCCAGGACAGCCTCTTCGGTCTCCCGCTCCATGCGGAAGGCTGGTGTCCTCTGCTTCGTGGCTCAGCCGTCTTGTGGGAGTTGAGTCTTTTTTAGTCCCCCCTGAGAAGTGGGTAGGACAGTGTCATCCAGGTGCAGGGGTGCAGCTCCAGGTGTGCACCAGGTATGGAGCTCCAGGTGTGGAGCACCAGGTGTGCACTCCAGGTTTGGACTCAGGTGTGCAGCTCCAGGTGTGCACTCCAGGTGTGGACTCAAGGTGTGCAGCTCCAGGTGTGGACTCCAGGTGTGGACTCAAGGTGTGCAGCTCCAGTTGTGGAGTGCCAGCTGTTGAGCACCAGGTTTGCAGCTCCAGGTGTGGAGCACCAAGTGTGTACTCCAGGTGTGCACACCAGGTGTGGAGCTCCACACGAGGCTGGAGGAGCGTTGCGCTGCCAGGTCCCACCGAGGCCCGTCCTGTTGATCCTCCTTACCTGGGAGAGTTCACCTGTCCTTTCTCTCCTTGCTGCCCGATGTCCCGCCAGGCCAGCAACTTCACCTGGGACAACTGTGACGAGGGGAAGGACCCGGCGGTGGTCACCAGCATGACGGTGGAGCCTGACCCCATCGCCATTCCTGGAAACCTGACCGTCAGCGCCGAAGCCAAGACCAGCGTCCCCCTGAGCCCACCTCTGAAGGTGAGCCGGGCGCGGGCAGGGGCGGGCCCTGGAGGCCGGGGTCCCGGGCAGTGGGGCACGTGCTGGTCCTCGTGGGCTTCGACTCCGGGACGGTCGGGTCACTGGGCTCAGGGGGCTCGAGGTGCCGGCCGTGGGGCCCCTGGCGGACAGAGGCGGCTCCCTCTGGCCGGCAGCGGGCGCATCCTGGCCGGGTAGCCCGGGCGGGTCCAGCAATGGGACCCGGGGCGGTGTCGGAGCACCAGCGGCCACGTCCGGGAGCACACGGGCCCAGAGGGGCGGGAGGACTCGCTGGACCTCACTGCCGGGGCCAAGGGGCCAGCCCGTCGGCGTTTCCAGGCTGTTCTCTGGCCTTCCACCCGCAGTCACATAGAGCATGCGTCCTCTTGAAGGGGCCACCTGCACACCCATTGTTCCCCCACGGCCGTGCCCCCGAGGCCGTGCCGCTGCAGCCGTGCTCCATGTGGCCGTGTCCCCGTGGCCGAGCTGACCCCAGAGGCCATCCTGGCTGGGTCGATGTGCGTCAGGGCACATGCGGGCTGGCAGCAGGGCCGGTGGGGTGCCCCCTGTGCCTCGGGCCTCTCCCTGGGGGGCAGAGTGCTCTTGGGGACCAGCAGCGCCCCTGTGCCAGGGCTGTGTAGCAGAGCGGGGCGGCGTGTGACCGGGTGTTGCACGTCCTGCGACCTTCCCACCAGCTGGAGCTGACCGTGGAGAAGGAGGTGGTGGGCATCTGGGTGAAGATCCCGTGCGTGGAGGAGATGGGCAGCTGCACCTATGAGGACCTCTGCGACCTGCTGGACATGCTCATCCCCCCCGGGCACCCCTGCCCGGAGCCGCTGCACACCTACGGGCTGCCCTGCCACTGCCCCTTCAAAGCCGTGAGTGCCGGGGAATGGGGGTGCAGGGGTCCCGGCGTCCCCCGCAGATCTGCAAGTCTGTGGGTGAGAGTCGCTGGGCCCTGACCCGAATCGCTTCTCTTGGGGGCTCGGTTTGTCCGCAGAGAAGTGACCCCGCACCTGGCCTGCAGGTGCCTTTGCTGTGGGGCCGCAGGCGTCCAGGGAGGGGCCTCCCTCTGCAGGCCCCTCTGACCAGCCCGCTTCCCACAGGGCACCTACTCGCTGCCCAGGAGCGATTTCACGCTGCCCGACCTGGAGCTGCCCGGCTGGCTCAGCAGCGGCCACTACCGTGTCCAGGGCGTCCTCAGCAGTGCCGACCAGCACCTGGGCTGCGTCAAGGTCTCCGTCTCCTTGAAGGGCCAATGACGGGCCCACCTGGTCTGGGGCGTGGCCAGCTGCACGCGACTCCGCCCTCGTGCCCTCCCTCAGCCACTCCACCCTGCTGCCCCTGTCCAGGGCGGTGGCCAGCGTGCCGTGACCGGTTCCTGCTGGCCCTCTTTGCTGCCCCTCGCGGGTGGAGCGGGCGCTAACCCAGCGCACTGACCCTCTGTCTCGCCGGCCCCCCGGGGGTGGGGTCTTCCTCCCTGAACTTCTGTGGTGCATTCACTGCTCTCTCCGGACCCACTCGGCGCCCCGCAGGCGGGTGGGGTCGCCAAGGACGGCGTTTGGGGCGTCCACAGGCCCGGCGCGAGCCATCTGCCCCTCACGGAGCCCCCGCCTTGCCGTCTCCCTCGGAGAAGCCGCCTGCTCCAGGGCAGTGGCTGGGGGCTGTGCCCCGCTGGGGCCCCACGATGGTGTTGGGGTTCAGTTTGCCAAATAATCTCCATGTTTTCCCTTAGAAGTGCCAGAAATCTAGACTTTTATATGTAATCTTAAAAAATCTCACATTTTTAAATATTGGCAACTAATTGTTTCTGAAGAAACCGTGCTGGCCCACGAGACGGAACCGCCTGGTCGGGGGCCCCCACTCCGTGCCCATCTCCCAGCAGCCTCTGTGGGCGCCCCGAGCTTGGCGAGGCCCTGTCCGGCGCTCCGAGGCGGGCCTGCGGGAGGCGGTGTCCAGCGCCCAGCGCGGCCCACGCGGCAATAAACCTGACCTGCAGAGAGCCGCCTCTGAGTGACTCCGGGCGCGACTGGGAGGGCTGCTGCGGCCCGGCAGCTTGGGGGCTGACTCCAGGGACTCGTGGTGCCTGTGGCTTCGTCGAACGCCCCTCGAGCCTCCTTTGCACCCTGCCCACCCCCTCTGCTGCCTGTCCTTGCGGAGCACTAGCCCCGCCCCCACCCCTGCTCTTAGCACTGTCTTCTATGGACCCGGTTCTGGGGCAGGTGCCTGGCCACAGGGGGCGGGCCTGAGACATCTCCAGTCACAGGCAAAGGGGAATTAATCCACGCAGCTGAGCCCTGGGAAGTCGGGGCGGGGGTGGGGTGGGGGGGGCGGTTAGGGTTATCCAGTGTTTTGATTTTATGGGGTTTTTGCCAAGCGATCGCTTTATTTTTATGGCACCAATGTCTATCAGCCTTTCATCACCTCTGGACAAAATGTTTGTAGCTTATAGACAAAGGGTTACTGTCCCTACTTTAATAAAGTAGGAGCTAAGTTGTGGAATACACGACGGGACAAAAGCAGAGGAACTAAAAGGCAAACCAAACCGTGGACTCAGAGCTGTGGTTAGCGGTGGGGGCGGGGCGGGCCTGCGTGGGGGGGGGACAGGTGGGGGGCAGGCCGAGGGGACTGGGATGGTGACTGGACGTGGTTGGTGGGTGAGGGGTGAGGCAGACAGGTGCTGAGGTGAGAAAAACTACTGTAAACTAATGTCACCCCAGTGGGAGAAAAGACAATTTAGAAAGTGAAAATTAAGGGGAAAGGACGGCCTGCGCTCTCACGCACAGATGGCCCCTACACGTGCAGAAGTGCAGCCGGTCCCTAGGGAGGGAGCTGGC
Organism: Scalopus aquaticus; assembly: GCA_004024925.1. Lineage (NCBI taxonomy): Eukaryota > Metazoa > Chordata > Mammalia > Eulipotyphla > Talpidae > Scalopus > Scalopus aquaticus. The sequence goes on from PVIJ01013997.1 coordinate 23,250, forward strand.
AGTGGCAGCACCCAGATTGGGGGCCGGTGGGCACCCTCCTGGGCTGAGCGCTCGGCTAGCACCCCAGTACCCAGCGGGCCTCTCCTGCAGGTCTGAGGGGGGCTTCCCTGCTGGCATGGGGAGCCAGAGAAAGGCACAGTGGAGGGGCGCGCAGATGCGGGGTGCACAGGCCTGGGCAGCACCAAGATGCGGAGAACACAGACGTGGGGCGCACACAGACTAGGGGAGCGCGCAGATGGGGGTGCAGGGTTGGGGGCACAGATGCGGGCCGCACAAAGACATGGGGGAACACAGACGTGGGGCGTGCACAGATGCAGGGGCGGGTTGGGGGGACAGACGCGCCGGCGCAGAGACGCAGGAAACAGGCGCAGGGCGGGGGGGCTTGCACAGACTAGGGAAGCGCGCAGATTGGGGGGCACAGACGTGGGGAGCAGCCATCAAGCGAGCACAGGCTCTGGGTCAATACGGAGAGGTGTCCAGGACACCTCAAAGGCACAAAGCTGCACACCAGTGGCCAGTTCCTGGGGGGAGGGGAGAGCAAGGCCCCTGCACCGAGTCAGGACAGGAAGGGCTGAGCCGAGCGACTTGGGGGGGTGGGGGCAAGGGCAGGCTGCGAGGAGGGTCCCCCGTGCCCCCCTCCCCGGCCCTGTCACAGAGCCTCTCTGTCCCAGACCAGCTTTGCAGGAACCCTGCCCAGGGGCTGGGGCTGGGGGCGGGGCGGGGACTAGGAGGGACCACAGAGGGGTGGGGCTGGGGCTGGGCGATGGGGCAGCAGGCACAGGACCAGCCCCTACACGGCCCCTTCAGTCTCACCTGCTTGGTGCAGGAACACCCCCCAGCCCAGGGGCAGCCTCCACAGGTGCCCGGTCCACTGTGTCCTGGCAGCTCCGAGGCCGCCCTCGCCGCTGCGAGCCCCACGCCCACACTGGCAGGGGAAGTTCCCGGGACCAGCCAGGAGGTGGGGCGGAGGCGGGGGCCTTCCCCAGGCCCGGGCAGAGGCTGCAGCGGGAGGGCGGGAGTGAGCGTCTGCACACTGGCCCGGGCAAGGCAGTGCGTTGGAGGGCACCCTGGTGGGCACGGGCGAGCCCTCCTCACTGGACAAACGTGGTGGCGTTGGAACGGGCGGGGACGCTGCCTGGAGTGGCCAGCTCGTACAGCGCCTGGTAGGTGCCCACCACGAAGCCCAGGAAGCCCACGACGCTGATGAGGGCGTCCTTGGCGATGACCAGCGGGCTCATGCCCTCGGAGTAGTAGGTGGCGATCTCCAGCAGGGGCGGGATGATGAGGGCCAGGGCGCTGCTGCTCACGGAGCCCACCAGAGAGAGGACCAGGTCCAGGCGGGGGATGAGGATGGCCAGGACGCCTGGGGGAGGACACGGGTGGGTCTCCGCTTCTGAGCCCTCTCGCAACGCGGAAGGGGTCGCCGGTCGCACGGTCAGTCCATCAGGAAACGGGAACCCCTGCTCCCCGCCCTGGCCCCAGGCCCGAGGGGCGGCGTGAGAAGGGGGCGCCTTCCTCCTCCGAACGTGCTGGTGCCGGCTGGAGCGAAGCACCCCGGGAGGCTCTTGCTAGGGCGTGCGGCTGACGGCCCCAACAGGACGGCCGACGGGCTCATTTCAGACTGGACAGACACGAGCCGCAGGGACAGGGAGGGCCACGGCGGGGGGCGGGGGGGGGGCAGAGCGACAGGGAGGACACAGAGTCCATGTGAGTCCAGCCATTCTGGGGATCGTCCGCGAGGTGCCGGGGGCCGCCCCGGCGTCTGCCAGAGGTCGGGCGGCTGCTGCGCGGTCACATTTTCAGCTTCTAACAGTTGTTCCACCCTCAGCTGCAAACCCCGCTTCCCACAGCCGAGCTCCGCACCAGCGACATGGCAGTCGGGGGGACTGTACTGCTGACAGATCTCCCCGAAAGTCGGGAACTGAGAGACCCCGCTTGGGATGGCCCCGTCGGCACGCACGCCCCGGGGCCCCGAGCACCCACTCACCGGTCAGGCAGACCATGGCCGTGCGGACACACAGGTCCAGCGGCAGCTTCCAGCGCTTGGACACGCGGGAGACGGCGAAGGGGACGACGATCTCGGCCGGGACGTAGAAGGGCAGGGCGTAGGAGCACAGGATGCCCAGCACGTACAGCAGCTTGACCGACTGGTACAGCCTGCGGGCGCACACGCCTCAGCCCCTGCCCAGCGGCCCCGGCCAGCCTGCGGGGCCCCCCGGGGCTTGGACAGGGAAGGCAGCACCGGCCAGGCGAGCAGCTGCCGCCCCCTTCCAGATCTCAGGGGCAGCCTCAGGCCAGGCCCCGGCCCTGGGGCTTGTGCCGCTGTGGGGAGCCAGCACGCAGGGCCGGTCCCTCACGCCCTCAGCACTGCTGAGGCCAAGGCCTGGTCCACTCGGTGGCCCCCGGGAGGTCGCTGCACCTCCTCGTCCGCACGTGTGCGCGCGTGTGATTGACACGCAATGTGCTCACGACGCCACTGAACTGGAGAGAGGTCCCTTTAGGAAAACAAGGGTCCACGCGACCCGCAGAAAGACGGGCCTCCGAGCAGGCACGCGGGCCTGGGAGGACACCGTCGCCGCGCCACGGGGGTCTGGCCGCTGGCCTGTGGCCCCAGGAACCCTCCGCCCCACGGCCCGGCCTGTTACCAGCAGTTGGGCAGGTTCAGGGTGACGCTGGCCTTGACGTCCTCGCCGAAGCGCACGTAGCCCAGCGTGGCGATGAAGGCGTAGACGGCGGTGACGATGAACATCCCCAGGGACAGGATGGCCGGGAAGCGGCGGGCGTCCTTCATCTTGTTCTCCAAGGGCAGGACCTGTGGACCCGGTGCGGGGTGGCGTAGGTGGGAGAAGGGACATACTCGGGGGGCAGCAGGCGGGAGGGGCTGCGTGGGCCCCGCTGCAGCCTCTCCACGAGGGCCTGACCCGTGAGCCTGCAGCACATGCTGCCCGGGTGGGGGGAGAACCTGGGGGGACGGGGGACAGGAGGAACGGCCTGCAGAGCGCGACGTCCTTAAAGCCGCCGGCAGCACGTTTCAGGCGGTGACGACGGAAACTCCGAGTCGGAGGAATTTTGCCCCCATCGCCGTGAAAGCAAAGGGTGGCCTGGTGTGGCCGGCACAGCCTGGACAGCCAGGGAAGCAAGGGCCTCAGGAGACAGGAGATCGGCCGTGGTTGTGGGACACGGGGGGGCAGCTTAGTGTCCGGACAATGGGCTGGGGAGCTGCAGCCCCACGGTCCTCCTCTCGGACGCCCGGCCCCCGTGCATGGCGGGGCTCCCCCCGGCCTCGTCCTGGACACAGATAAGCAGGATCGGCCGTGTCCACCCGCCTGCCCCGGGCAGCTCACCAGGCCGATGCTCTCGTAGGAGAAGACGGCGGTGCCGAAGAAGAGCGGGTAGGTCTGCCAGCCCCCCACCAGGGGCAGCCGGCCGGGGTCGGGGATGTCCTGCGGAGAGCGAGGCGGGGGCTGGCTGTCAGCGCCCCTCGGCGCCCGCCCACCCGGCCCGGCCCCGCTCACCTGCACGATGTACTGGGTGAGGAGGACCAGGCTGACCAGCATGCTGGCGTTGGCCAGCAGGGAGAGGCCGGTGAGCACGCGCAGGTTGCGGAAGAAGCAGAGCAGCGCCAGGCAGGGCAGGAGGGCCAGCATGTAGAGCCGCGAGTCCACGCTGGGCGTGGGCACCACCGTCTCGTTGGCGTAGCAGTTGCTGGTGGTGCCGTTGGCCTCCTCCACGACCTGCGGGGGCAGGCGGGCGCGGTGTCCGGCGGGGGCCAGCGCAGGCGGGCAGGCGGGGTGGGGGGCAGGCCCACAGGCCTCCTGGGCTGTCCCTGCGGCCGGCACAGATTCGCTTCAGCAAGCGGGAGCCCTGGCCTGTGGCCGCCGGCCTCGCTTCCCGGCCCTGCCTGGTCAGCGCGTCCCCGGCGTGTCGGGGCCGGGGGTGTGAGGTCAGGGGAAGGAGGCTGGCCGCAGCCTCAGCGGGTGCCCCAGTGTCGGGCCCTGAGGAGCAGAGCCAGAAGCGGCCCCCGCAGAGCCTGTGCTGACGCCCCGCCCGCCCCGCCCGCCCCACCTGGTCTTCTGCGCTTTCACCCGCTTTTTCAGCTTCCTCCGTCCTTCCGAGTCAGCCAACCTTCTCCCACCAAACCCACTTTCTGCTCAAGTCCCCCAGGGTCTTCCTTTTGATTCTACCCCAAAGCCCCTCCCTCTGCGATGCATCCTGGGCCCCAGGTGGGCCCGTGATGCGAGCATCTGCCTCCTGCGCGGCCCCCCAGTCAGGAGACAGCCCCCCACTGCCGGAGCCCCCGGCCAGGGCCCGCTAAGCAGCCTGAGCGCCAGCCAGCTCTGCGGGAGAGGGAGGCGGGGGTCCCCCCCCCGCGGCCCCTCCCGGCTCTGCCTCCGCCCTGGTCACCCCCGGCCCCAGGAGTGCCCGCGCCTCCCTGCCCCTCACCCGTGGGGGCAGCCAGGGCCGGGCCCCCGCTCCCAGCCCGCAGAGGCCCATCCCCCACCTCCGTCTGCCGTCAGGGACGTCCGCTGCGGACGCCCCCGCACCACGGCCACCGCAGAGCCGTTGGGAGGCCTCGGGCCTCCTGCCCCGTCCCACCCCCACCTCAGGGCTCTGGCCCCCAGGACCCCACGCAGCCCGCCGAGCCCCCCCCAGAGGCCGTTGGCGTCCAGGGCCTGAAGGCAGCGCTGTGACGTCAGCTGGGCTTTTGGGCAGCAACCGCGTGTGTTTAATTTGCCTTCAAACAATGGCCCAGTCACTTCACTCTCCGAAGGGCGGAGACGCGGTCAGAGGGCTTGCTGGGGCCGCGCCGGGGCAACCTCGCGGGGCAGACACAGGCAGTGGGGCGGGGCCCGGCTGCAGCCCTGGGGCCTGCTCACTCTGGGAGGGCATCGCAGGCAGCCCGCCCATCCGGCAGGGCCTGACCGCTGCCCTCAGTGTTGGATTAAGAGTAACACGGCGGGGCCTCCCTGGTGGCGCAGCAGTTGAGCGCTATGCTGTGGAGCTGTCAGCAGCGGCTGCGTCACAAGTTCGATCCCCAGCCAGGGAGGTTCCCATGTGGTGCCGCAGACCTCTCCTGCCTCGCCTGCTGCTCCCCTCAGCAGTGTATTTCCATTCATCTGCCTGTGCTGCTCCCCGCTCTGTCTCTGGTGGACCCTCTCGCCTCTGGCCTGTACCCCAGCTTGGATGCATAAATAAATAAATCTTTAAAAAAAAAAAAAATAACGCAGCTGTTCCAAGGCCGAAACCGCAGGCCTGAGGACCAGAGCGCTGGGGTGTGCGGCACATCTCTGGCCTTGGCGCTGTGACCTCAGACCTGCCCTGAGAAGGTCACGGGGAGCCAGCGAGGCTGGGCGTCCCTTCTTTCTGTTTTATGGATTCCCAGATTTCTGGTCTCACCGCAGCAGAAAACGCGGCCTGAGGAACGGCGTTTTAAAAAGCGTGTGGCTTGGCTGAGCATGGCTGTGGCAGCCGCTGCTTCGGGCCCCTGCTGCTGGGCGGCGTCTGGGACCACGGGGAGCTCCGCAGTACCCACCTCCCAACAGTGGCTTCCTCCCCCCTGCCCCTGCCCCCCACTTCCAGGCAGTGTGGGTACAGGCTCTGGCCACGCGGCTCAGCGGGACTGCAGGGGGAGAAGGCCCCAAAGAAGCGCAAGCCCTGAGCAGGTTTGGCAGCACCAGGGTCCTGCCAGGGACAACCTGCAGGGCGAGGGCTGAGCTTGCTCTGCTGTGCCCTCGGACAGGGCAGCAAAGGCAGGGGCTCTCTGTCCATCGTGCGAGGACGAGCCTTTCGTGCCTGCTTCCTCCCTCCGTTTCTAGAACACTCTACCTGTTTTAAATTATCGGCCAGAAACACAACGTAGACACAGCAGAAGCCCAGCTGGGTCACGATGAGGAAGAAAACCACCAGGTGCCTGGGAGGAGAGGGGCGTCAGAGAGGAAGAGCGCCGGGCTCCCACCCTCAGCCCTGCCAGCTGACGAGGGCGGTGCAGGGGCTGACAATGGCTGTTTCCACAGACGCTTCTCAACCACCCGCAGGCCGGCCGAGCCCTGGGCTGGCAGGTGGCAGGACGCTTCCTGCTGGAGCCGCCCGGCCGCCCGACGGCATTCCTGGCCCCATTCCTGTCCCACTCCTGTGCTCCGGTCCCCAGCCTGGGCCAGGTGTCCTCCTGGCAATCTGAACACCCGGCGCCGTGTGGCCAGGCGCCTGCGTTCCCTTCTGGAGGGTCTCGCCGGCGAGGACCACCGTGCCGCACTAAAGTTGCGGAAGGGGCATTTGCCCAAATTATGGACCAGACAGCTTTCTAGAAACACTAAGAGCTCCTTGGGGGGAAAGCAGAGGGGAAGGCGGAGCAATGGGAGGAGGCAGAGCCCCCGGTCAGCAGGAGGAGCCTGGGGGCGAGGGTGGGAGGCCTGAGCTGCCTGGGGCTGGGTGCAGCGAGGTGGGAGGTGCTGTGGGGGCAGGGGAGATGCTGGGGCTCAGGCTTCCGGCCTGGACAGCACCGGGGCTGGGGACTCAGAGGCGGAAGGAGTCTGGGGGCAGGCGTGTGGGCCTGGTGTCCCGGGCAGGAGGGCCTGGGGCTATCGCCTCAGGTGGACAGAGGCAGGTGAGGTGGTGGGCTGGCGCCGAGGGCCCGCTGTTTCAGGAAGGGTGGAGACTGTGCAGATGCAGAGGCCGGCGGGCTGGGAAGGGGCTTCGGGACCCCAGAGACAGCCCTGGGAAGAGGGGGTTCACCACTCCCCAGCGTCCGGCAGCAGGGAGGGGCACTTGGCGGCCTTTGAGGACCCTGACGAGAGTCCCCTGGGGCCTGCGGGCAGAGAGGCTGGGACCCGGAGGCGCGTGCAGGGCCCGAGGCAGCTGGCCTCCTGGAATCCTGTCCACGGCCTCCGAGGCGGGGGAGGGTGGTGGGCAAGGTGCCTCGCGCCGGGCGGGAGCCAGGGTCCCCGACTGTCGTCGTCAAGAGGAAGGTCTGTGACCCCGTTTCAGGGTCGAGAGGCTCCTGCGGCAGGTGAGGGCGGGGCTGTGGCAGGTCCCGCTCAGTTCTACGTGTGGGATCTGAATGTGGGTGGGGTGGGTGCCGGGTCCTCAGGCCCTGCTGGGGGGCCCCAAGCTGCCGAGTAGGGGTGTCAGTCCAGAGCCACTACAGGTGGGGCAGCGCCCAGGAGGAAGCAGATAACACAGCACAGGTGAGAGCCCGCAGGTGAGGGCCTGCAGGTGAGGACCCATAGGTGAGGGCTGGCAGGTGAAGGTCTGCAAGTGGGGGCCCGCAGGTAAAGGCCCTCTGCGAGAACCGGAAGGTGAGGGCCAGGGCCGAGGGGGCCTCTTGTCATGGGCAGCTCCAAGGGGGGCCTAGGCTTCTGCCCCCAGCCTGATCTTTCCGACTACCCCCAGGCGTCTCTCCAGAGACCCCCTGGCCCAGCTGCCCGACCCGAGGTTCAGTTTTGCACCCACCAGTGGGGACAAGCCCCACACCTGTGACCGGCCAGGCTGGCTTGGAATCTGCCCGGCTGTGCGGTCCCCTCCCCGCCCACCCAGCTTACACCCCGCCCACTGCCCTGGCTGCACCCCCTCCATCCATGGTGCACCTGCCCCCCAGCTCTCGGCCCCCATTCTCCCCTCCCTAAGCCGGAAGTCAGGGTGCAGCCCGATGGCCCCCAGCCGCTCTGCTCCCAACACCTGTGCCCTGGTGGGGCCCAGCCGCCACCTCTGCCGGGATCCACGTGCCCTCCTGGTCGTCCCCTCCTCTGGCGCCCCCTGACCCTGGCTGGCTGTGGCCCCCACTGCGCGCGGACCTGGGTGGGGTGCACCTCCCAACTGAGGGTGCTGTTCAAGCCCTGGCGGTGAGGAGTCCCCAGCTCATGGAGGCAAACGCAGGGCCGGCTCCCCGGCAGCCTGCAGGTGAGGCCTCCCGGCAGCGCCCCGCCCCCGCCCCCGCACCTTCCCCAGTGGGCGTGGCCGCGCAGCCAGGCGCTGGGGCTGGCCTCCAGGCCGAGCTGCACCGTGTCCCCGTAGTCCAGGAAGGGCTTGTTGAGCCTGCGGAGAGAGCGCGGGTTACGGCGGCCGGGCGCGCGCGAGGGCGGGCGGCAGCGGGCTTGCGCCCCTCGGGCTGTGCCATCGCCTGTTGGGGCGTCTGCTTCGGGAGGGCGGCGCCCTCACCTCGCACGGGTTCCGCCCCCAGAGGCGGCGCCAGGCGTGAGGCGCCTGCTCCCGGCACAGGTGTGTCCAGCAGGTGCGCCCGGCAGGCGCCCCAGCCCCGCCCCCACCCCGTGCCCCTTTCTCCCTCCCCCACCCCAACATCGTGCTGGAGGAAAGGGAGCGTGCGCCCCAGCGGGGTGCAGGGAGGCCGGGCTGCCCCAGGGACGCACTTGAGGCCGAGGCCGGGCGCGCGCTCACCTGTGGCAGAAGTGCCGGGCGCACTTGACCAGGAGCTGCATGCAGTGGCAGGACAGGAAGCCCATGGCCACCAGGCTCAGCGGGCCCATCTGGGGGAGAGGCGGCCGTGAGTCCCCGCGAGAGACGAGGTGGCGAGACCCTCAGACGCGGGAGCTGCCGGCGTCTGCATGCCCAGCAGCGGCGGCTGCTCTCTCCTTGCACCCCCGGGCCCTCGGAGAGGCCACCCGGTGTGGGGCGGCGGCCCAGCCTCCAGCCCACGTGCCCTCTGCCGCCCCGAAGGCTCTTCCGGGAGACCCGGCCCTCTGGAGCCCAGTCCGGCCCTGCCCCAAGGGACACTGAGGCCCAGTGGACAGGCGGTCGCCGAAGCCCACACACAGCCGGGCCCCGGCGGGGGTGCGGACTCCCAGCTCTGATCTGGGGGTGCCCCCCCGCGTGGCAGGCGGCCCTCACCAGGACGCCGGCGTTCCTCATGGCCAGCGGCAGCCCCAGGATGCCCGTGCCGATGTTGCTCTTCAGCAGGTGCACCAGAGCCTGGAACTCCCTGGCGGAGGGGGAGGGTCAGGGGGCGGCGCCACCCTCCTGGCGGGCAGAGCCTGGGCTCAGCTGGGGAGCTGGGCGGGCACCTGTGCCCAGGCACCGTGGGTCCCTGGAGGGCGACCGGCTGTCACGGCTCGCCCAGAGCGGGCTGCCCGGCCGCTGGCACTGCCAGCTGTCCAGCAGCGCTGGCGTAGGACAGGCTGTGCCGAGTGCTGCGCCCGGGGGCTCGCCGGCCCCTGCGAGGCTCACACGTCGGTCCCAAGAGTCTCTGCTTCCAGGGGCACTGGCGGAGGCCGCCGCCCGGGCTTGGAGCCTGCTGCGTGAGCCCCTTCCCTACCCCACCTGCTCTGGGCGGCTCCCAGTAAAGGAAGCTGAGGCTCAGAGAGGGCAGCCACGGCCCAGACAGGGTGGGCCAGGGCGAGGGGAGAGCCAGCGGGGCCTGGTGGGGCCTGGCGGGGCCTGAGCGGCCACCCGGGCCCCTGGGTCTGGCAGGCGGGTCCTGGGATTGGCTCCGAGGGTGGTTTCAGGTTGTCTGCCTTCCTCAGCCGGCACGCGGAGCGGCAGGCATGGCATGTCCTCTCCGCCCCCTCAGGGCCAGGTGAGGGGTCCAGCGCCGGGCGGGCCGTCCTGCTGCTGAGCCAGAGCCCATCGTGCCGCCCTCTGCCCGGCCAGGTGGGCATCCGCTGCTCAGAAACCCTGCAGGCAGCCGGGGAGGGTCTCGGCCCAAGGCACAGCCGAGCCGCGGCCAGGGCTCAGCTGGGCGAGGCAGGGCGAGCCCCAGCGTGCCCTCTGCCCGCTGTGTGGCCCAGAGGCATGCAGAGCCGCTGCCCCAGAGCCTCTGTCTTTGTCAACCCCGCCCCCCTGCTTTGTCCTGCTAGGGGGCCAGAACATGGGGGTTCCATGGCTGCGCTTTTCCCGAGGGTGTCAGAGCACGGACCCAGCACCCCACAGCCTCCACTGCGGGCTGGTTTTGCAAGGAAGAAGGGTCAGCGGGTCACTGCTGGTTTCTGACCAAGGTCTTAGGAAATCAGAATTCAGACCGAGTCGCTCAGCCGACTTAAAGGCCCAGCTGCGGTGGGCTGGGTAGAGTTTTGGGCTGGACGGGGTGATGGCGGGTGACCTTGGCACCTGCCCATCCTGTCACAGTGGCCCAGCTCAGAGGTGCCGCTTGGACGCTGCCAGGGGCGCAAGCTGGCATTGCTCAAGGAGAAACAGGCGGGGGCTGGGACTGGGACCAGGCGGCAGACAGGTCTCCTCGGCTAGACCCGCCCAGCATCACCTCTCCGCCGTCACCTCCCTGTTTCCGAGGCGGCAGGACAGCCATAGAGCCGTGTCAGCTCAGGACACGGAACCCATCTGTCCCCCAGGGCCTCCGGGATTGAGAAATGCCCCGCTGCATGCTGGCCAGCGCCCCCGAGGGGAGGATTCCTCCGGCCAGAGGCCAGACTGCGTTCCGAATTCATCCTGCAGGGCAGGGCAGGGGTCCTGGCGGCCCCTCCTCCCCGCACACCTCATCAGGGACATGTCCACACACCCCTCCTGCTACTCGCTCTTTCCCCTGCCCACACGTCCCTGCCTTCAGGTGGGGAAACTGAGGCATAGGGAGGGCAGATCAGCTGACTTGAAGGCAGGTGCTCTTTGTTCTGGCAGCAGACCTCCACCTTAGGCTGCAAACCCCTCTCCCCCTCGGGAGGACACCCGGGCTTGGGCGCCCATGGGCTCCTGCCCCCTCCTCAGCTGACCCTCCCGACCAGGGTTTCAACGCTGCAACAACAGTCCTCCCCTGCCAGCCCCTGCCCCGGCCGGGGAAGAAGGGACAGGCTCATCCCTGGGCCTCGAGGAGGCGGAGGCGGCCGGAGCCTGCCACGGGTCAAGCTGAGGTCTCCCCTCTCCAGCAGGAAGTCGGGGTCTGCCCCTCCCACGGATCAGCTGGACTTCAGAGCCAGGGCTGGCGGCCACCCTCTCTTGCCAAGAAGTGTGTGTGGCCTGGGGCTCCTGGGCCCCCTGTCCTGCCTCCACGTCGGACTGGGGTGGCGAGCCAAGGGTCCTGCCTGCCCGCTCGGCCGTCCCCCATCCCCGTCGGCAGCGGGCTGGGGTCACACGCACAGCCCGGCCTGGACAGCAGCGGCCCACTGGGCGCTGGGGGTGACTCACGTGATGCCCTTGGTCTTGCCTGAGCCCTGTGGCTCCTGTGCCTCTGAAGTGCTCCTCTCCGAGGCTGTGGGCTCTGGAGTCTGCGGCTGCCCGCCACTGCCCACAGGGGCCAGGGGGCCCAGCGCGAGGGCCTCGGCTCTCGGGGACCCTGCTGCGTTCTTGGCCTCGGACATGACTGCTGGCAGGACGGGCTGGGAGAGGAGGCCGGAGGTGTGCGCTTCAGGTGCAGCCGGGCGGGCGCTGAGGCGCCAAGTAGCCGTCCGAGGGCTGGCCCCGCCCCCCGCCCCGGGGAGGGCTCCCAGCGCTGGGGAAGCTGCGGGCCGGGCCGGGCAGGCGGGGAGGAGCCCCACCCCTGCGGCCTTACACCACCGCTGGAGGGATGGAAACAACCACGCTGACCCTTTGGTCACAGGCATTCAGGAGGCACTTTGCCAAGGGACACCCCACTGCGGTTTCGCCTGCGTCTGCTCACCCACCCCATAAATTAAACGGGAGAAACGGGGCTTTGGGGAGCCGGGCACCTGCCTGAGGACGCGGCCGGAGAGGACAGCAGGGACCCGAGCCCAGTCCAGGCCAGACCGCTCCACGTCTGTCTCCAAGAGACCCCACCCCATTGTCCCACCCTCTGCTGCCCCCACCCCCGCTGTCCCACCTCCCCTCCACACTGTCCCCCATCCTGAACAATCCTGGGGGTCAACCCCCCACTGTCCTGCGCTGTCCTGGGGTCAGCGAGCTTGCTGGCAGGTGTGCTGGGAGTCCCCCTCGTCAGGGCGGAGAAAGGACACTCGCCTGTTCGCTGCCCCGCACCGCCCGTCCACTCCTCTGCCCAGCTCAGGGCAGGGCTGCCAGCCGCCCGGGGCAGGCACAGCTGGGGCGGGCTGGGGTGCTGGCTGGGCGGCTCTGGCTCTGAGGGCCGGGGCGCCTGGCTCCCCCAGGGTCCCCCTCCAGCGACAGGCCGGGCATTTCCTGCTCCTGCATGATGACGGCCCCCCACCCCGCACCCAGGGCCCTTCCGAAGGACCAGGGAGGACGGCGGCTCCCCCGATTCCCTTGCCCCGCAGGGGAAGACTCCAGGGTCCCGAGTGCCACCTTCAGCGCCTCATTTCTCCCCCTTCTTAAAGGGACGCTCTGCACCCACATCCACGGGTCCCGAGCTGTCCACCCTGGGCCCCCGTCTTCTGCCCCCCCGGACGCTGCTGCGCTGTCCCCTCGGCAAGGTTGGCGCCTCTGCCCGCTCTCCACACCTCAGCCCTGCCCCCCTGCTGGCTGCACCCGGCCCTGCAAGCTCCTTTCCCGGTGGCTCGGGGCCTGCGGGTGCCCAGCTGGAGACCCCAGACTCCGCTCTAGCCTCACGTGCCCCCGCTCCCACGGCTCGGGGCTGCTCGGGCACCAGACAGCAGAGGTGGCCTCCGCGCCTGAGGTGCCAGGTGTGTCCTTGCTCCCTCTCTGGGTGGGGGTTACGGGGGCACCCCGGAGATCTTGGGCAGGGGCTCCCAGAGGAGCAGGTCAGCCCTCCGACCGCACCTGACGGAGGCACCAGGCCTCCCTGCCGGCGCCTCCAGCCCGGGCCACCGCAGCCCCAGGCACCCGCAGCGCCGCTCCCCACGGGGCCCATCTGGGGGAGAACTCCCCTCCCGGAGGGCCCTGGCGGGCGGGCTCCTGCGGACGCCGCCCATCTCGCCCTGCCGCTGCCCCTCCCCCAGCGAGGCATCCAGCTGGCCGTCTCCCAGGGGCGGAATGAGGGCGGTGCCGCCTCCCGGTCCCTGGAGCGAAGGCAGGGCCTGTTGCTCCATCTTTGGGGCAGTTGGGAAGGCTGATGCGGCCCTGGAGATAAGGAGGCCGAGGGAGACCCAGACCCACCGGGCAGGTGGCACCTGGGACTGTGCTCTGCCTGCTTCTGAGGCGGTTCTGGCACCAGCAGGACGGGGGTCGCTCTGTGCTGACGAGGGACGGGGCTTCTGTCGGTGACCTTGGGGGGCGGGGCAAGACCACACGGCTCTGGTCTGATTTGCCTCGGCCGGGCACCTAGCGGCGTGGCCAGGGCGCCTGCTGGCCAAAGCTGCGCAAAGCCTCCTGTAAAGACAGGGTCCATCTCTCGTGCGCTAATTCCCGGAGCGGGGCGTTTGCTCCCCAAGCCTGGGGTCACACGTGGCTCACTGGGGACCCTCGCCGGGGGCGCAGGTCCGCACCGGTCTCCGACGCCTCGGCAGCGGCGCGGGGAGAGCTGGCGCTGCGCGGGGAGACCCCGCCGGCCTCCGAGCCGGCTGGCCTCCTCGGGGTGACCGCGTGTCTCGCTGACCTGCCTCCAGAGGTCCGCGGGAGCCAGGCGGCGCCGTGACGGTCCAGGAGATTCGGGGAGATGGACGCCGGGAGGCGTGGCCACCGGGGGCTGGGGGTGGGGTGGGGCGGCTGGCCGGACCCGGCCCTCGCAGGCCTCGGGAGGCGCCCACAAGCGCCTGGGCCTGGGCGCGGTCCCGGGCGCGGCCGTGGGGCCCCGTGGGGCGCCCTGTGGGGCGCCTGTGGGACAGATGCGCCTCTGTCTCCACCGTCATTTTACTGTTGTGGTTTAAATTCCATGAGACCCGCCCACGCAGGGGCGCGGGGGTGCAGAGTCTCGCCTTCCGCCCGCGCCCTCCAGGGGGCGCCCCGCTCAGACTCCTCAGGTCTCGCTGCGGTGCTCTGGGCCGCCTGTCCTGCTCCTGCTGGGTGGCAGGGGCGCCTGGCGGTTTGGGAGGGAGCTGGGGGCTTTAGGGTCACGCCCCGGGAGGCCGTCTCTTTAAAGGGTCTGTCATGCGCCTTGCCGGCCCGGCAACAGCTGGAGGCTCCGGGAATCAGAACTCAGCGCGCTGCCCAGAGGCGGGTGGCCTGGGGCTCTGGCCTTGCGAGGACAGAGACGCTTTGCTCGAGCACACGGGGTGGGAGGGGCGGGCGGAGGGCCGGAGAAGCCCCCTGCTGCAGGTGCCAGTGCAGGGGGCGGGTCTGCCGGCTCCCCCACAGAGCGGCCGAGCCAGGCCCCGGGGCAGGCATCCCGGCATTCCAGAGTATGGAGCCTTTGCCCCAGCCTTTGCTCCACTCCTCGGAGCAGGGGCAGGGGCGGGGGAGGTGGCCCGGAGCTGCGGGGATGGCTGCCGGCCTGCAGCTACCCCGCAGGGGAGCGCCCACAGTTCCAGAGTCCAGCAGCCCAGAGGCGGCCTGAGTCCCCCTCAGAGGCCCGCCTGGCCTGGCGGCACTGGCGGAGGCGGGTTGGCGGAAGCCTGAGGTCGGCCTTAAGCTCTGTGTCTTTGGAGAGTTCCCGTGACGTGGGCTGATGTCACTCACTGTCCGCAGTCTCCTCTCAGCTCCGGGGTTTGCCGAGGAGCAGGGCGCACGTGGGGAAAGAGGGAGACGTGCACCGGAGAGCCGCCTCGGGCATTTCAAAGTGTCAGTAAAATTAAATCCCTGTGTTAAGAAACACCAGTCTCTAACCTGGGCTCGTTGTCAAGCACCCGGGAAACAGTCTGACTTGATGGCGACTGAGGGAAAGAAGTGATACAGGGGAGAAACCTGTGCAAGCGAAAACAGGAAGCGTCAGAGAAACTCTGAGCTGTGTGAACAGGTGAATTTAGTGGCTAAAGCTCGACCGAGACCAGTGAGGACAACAGAGTCCCAGGTCCCGGGGGGCAGAGCGGGGTCCCGCAGAGCCGACGTCGAGGGACAAGGGATGCCTGAGGGCCCCAGGTGCCGTCCTTCTCAGGTCTTCGGCTTTTCTAAGATGCTCCATATGCCATGTGCCTCCCCATGGCCCCGAGGGGCCAGGGCCCTGCGTGAGGGCCGAGGGGCCAGAGTTCTCCCGGGGCCCGCACCAGCCACTCCGGGCCTCCGCGCCCTGCTGCCGGGCTCTGGGAGTGGCCGGTAGCCGGCCGGTAGCCGGCGTGAGCAGACGTTAGCAGCCAACCAGGGGAGACGCCGGAAGGAGAGACGCGTGCGCTGTGAGCGCGGTCAGCCATGCAGGGGGTGCTTCTGGCAAGCAGGTACCCACACTCGGCCGTGCCCACAGCGGTCGCCACACACTGACGCGCTCGTTTAGTCCCCACCTGTGGCCGTGGCCGACTGGGAATTGCAGAGGGAACCAGGCTTGAGCAGACGGGGCGCCCAGGCAGCCCGCACCCCCCTTTGTTCTGCAGCACCTGAACCAGCCCCTCAGCACCACCAGCCCCACCTAGTCCGGGCGGAAGCTGCCTGCTGAGCCCCCCCGGCCAGATTCAGGTGAGCTTTTTTTTTTTTTTTTTTAAGATTTATTTATTATGCACACAAGAACTGGGGAGCAGAACTGAAACCCACTGCTGAGGGGGAGCAGTGGGGAGACAGGAGGGGTCTGCTGCGCCCTGTGGGAAGCTCCTTGGCTGGGGATCGAACGTGCTGCAGGGGCTGCTGACAGCTTCATAGTGCTGGGACTTAACCCCTGCGCCCCCAGCAGGGAGGCCCAGATTAAGGGCAGCTTTTATTAAGCACCCACATTTCCTTTCAGCAAGGAGTGTGGGTGCATGCACGCAAGTGTCCGTGTGTGCTGTGGAGAGTGCAGGCATGCGCGGTGCGGGATGTGAGGATATCCGTGTGTGCGTGCGTGTGATGGCGTGTGCACCTGTGAGTGTGACAGTGAGCTGTTGCGTGCGTCCCTGTGCCCTGCGCTGCCCCAAGCAGCTTGTGGTCCTGGCTGAGGATAGCGGCGGTGGGGTGGTGATACCAACAGTGACCGGGATCGTGGTGGTCAGTACGGTGCTGGTGGCGATCGCCATGTTGACTGGACAAAGCCTTAAAGAACAGTGGGCGGAGGCAGCTTCTGCAGGTGTGCTTCTGCGCACAGCCCACCAGGGGGAGCCACCGCCCTACTGCAGGCCCTGCCTCTGGGCTTCTTGGGCCTGGGAGAGGGGGGCGGCGGCAGAGTAACTCACACTGAGGACAAGCAGCAGCTCCGAACACAGTGGCGCACAGGACGGCTACACGCCACGCGCCTGGGCACGGAGAGACAGAACGGGGCCCTTTTCTGGGGCTGCTCCTCTAGGAAGAGCCGCAGGCATCCTGCTCCCTCCTGCCTGTGTGGGCGGGAAGCCTGTGTCCATGGGGGGCGGCCTGCCTGTGTCCAGTGGGGGATCTTGTGTCCAGGGGAGGGGGTCTGTGTCCAGTGGGGGGGGCCCTGTGTCCAGTGGGGGATCTTGTGTCTAGTGGGGGGGCTGTGTCCACTGGGGGGGCCTGTGTCCAGTGGGGCCTGCCTGTGGCTGGGAGCGTGGGCTGCAGCTGTTAGCTCTCCACTCCTGTGCACGTGTTGCCCACACCTAGGTCCAGCCTGCCTCCACCCACAGGCCTCCCAAGCTCCACCTAAGAGCCTGGCCTTGGTGGCCACCCCTCCACTGGACCCCCAAAGCATGGTGGGCTGCTGAGTAGCTTGGAACATCCCTTTCTGGGGCTTCAGCGCCCACAAGTCTGAAGAGCGGCGTTTTCCCACACTTGGTCGAGGCAAAATGCCGGTGAGGACGCTCGCCAGCACTCGGCCTGCAGGCGAGGGCACGCAGCACCCCCAGGCCGGCCCCGCCCCTTGGGCTGGTTCCTCAGAGAGGGCAGCTGGTCCCTCAGGGCCGCGCCCCCAGGCCGGCGCCTCACAGCCTTCCTTACAGAGATCTTCTCTCCACTAGTTTCCACTCCCACATCAAGAATTTTTCACTTCATTTTTCAGCTTCTGTACCATTTTGCTGAATTTTCCGGCTGCATGGCTGTTGTGTGCAGAACATTCTAACTGATGCCGCCGATGGACGCTGTCCCCCAGACCATGGCCGATAACCACTCCCCAGCCCAGACGTCCAGGCCCAGGCGGCCGCGGCCCGGCCACTGCTGAAGACCCAGGCACAGCCCTGGCCATGGTCGCCTGGGTCGGTGGGAGCCCTCACGGTGTTAATCTGGGCGGGGTGCTAAATAGTTTAAATTCTGCACGCGATCGATACATTCACATCACGCTATCTGAAATTCCATCACTCAGATACACAGAGATGGAGGAGGTATTTGTGCCGTTTTTTCCTTAAAAAATGTGCTCATTCCACCTTTGCTATCTCGGCATCTCCGAGGGACAGTGGGCCCAGGGCTTGGGTTAGGGATAGGGGTAGGGTCAGGCAACCAGGCCTCCGTTGTTCCCTGCGGGGCCTTCATCGGCTGCCAGCGGTGTCCCGCGGGGCGCTGGCCTGCGTCTCCCCGTGGAACGCCAGACTGACGTTTCCCAGGACCGTCCGGCTCTGCATCTCTTGGAAGAAGCATCTGTTCAGGTCTGCTGCCCACTATGAACAGGCTGGTTCTGTGGCTAAGTTGACCTCCGAATGGCTTTTAAATTTGTAAATGATGAGGGTCACCTACTTGCCCACCAGGTGACAACTTGGGCACAGCTGAGCGCCCCATCCCCAATGCCAGCATGGGCCAGACAGCACCGGGGCCCGGGCCCCGCCCCCACAGGTGAGCCTCCTGTTATAGGTTCATTCTGGTCATTCTGCAGCCTCAGGAGCCAGCGCTGGGGGGTGGGCCTGGGTCTCTCCCCTCAGCTGGATGAGGCTCAACGCATTTCTGGGGCTTCTGCGAGAGCGGCCCCTTGTCCCGTCATTCCCCCCTCACAGGGCAGCGACCGGTCGTTTCCCCATTGGCAGAGGTCTGGGGCTGCGCAGTCTGAGGAATCTGTTCGGCCGCAGAGCCGGGAGGCCCAGGGCCCGGGCCCAGGCCGTGCTGTCCTCGGCGGCCCCGGGGCCGTCTGCGTGGACCGACCCCTCCGCCGCCGCCATCGCGGTGCCCCGGGCCTCTGGGCTCCCGCTGGCCCGTCCAGCCTCCCGGCCCGCTTCGGCCCCACCCGCGGTCACTCCCAGCCCTCCTCTGGGGTAGCCCCCGGGGCCTTCCTGCGTCCACTCCGGGCTCTCTCGCCGCCCCTGCCCTCGGCCCTCCAGCCCCGGCGGGCGTCCGCAGAGGCAGGCACCCCCAGCCTGGCTGCCGCCGGGAGCGCCCCGCGGACTCCGCGTCCGACTCGGCGGGAAGGGCGGGCGGCGCGCGCGGTCGCCCCGGCCCGCGGCCCTCCAGCCTCGCCTGGCCGAGGCGCCCCAGGCCGGCCCCGCCGCGCACCCGCACAGCCGCGTCCCCGAACCGAACCGGGCGCGCGGCGCATGCGCGGCCGGCGCCCTCGGGCTTCGTTGCGCGCCCCCGTCACGTGACCGGGTCACGTGACGGGCGCGGAAGCGCAGCGCTGAGGGCCTGGGCGCGGGCGCGGGCGCGGGGGCGCGGGCCGGCGGAGGGCGCCGAGGTGAGTCCGGCTCCGGCCGCTGCTGCGGCGGCGCGTGCGGGCGAGCGGGAAGGCGGGCGCACGGGCCCGGGCTCCGGTGCGGGGCCGGCTGCAGCTCCGGGCGCGGCTCCTGCCGGGCGGGCAGCGCGCCCCCGGCCCTGTCCCCGCGGCCGCCCCGAGCCCCGGCCCTTTGCTGGGGGGGCTGCCCGCGGCGGGGTCTCGCGCGGCCCGGTTCGGCCCCTCCCCGCAGGCTCCGCCGCCGGCCCGCGCGGGCTCGTCCAGGTGCCGCGCCAGGTGTGCAGGTCGCGGCCCGCGGCCGGGTGAGTCAGCGCGGACCCGCCGCTCGCGCCAGGTGTCGGGTCCGCGGGTCCGCGCCGGGTCGGCTGCGCCTGGCCGCGTCCGCGTCTCCGTGCAGGGTCTCTGCAGAGCCCCATTGCGTGGGTTTTGCGTCTGCCCTGCAGTTTTGTGAATCTGCCAAGATACGGACTAAGCATCGGGCGTGCCCCTGGGAGCCGCCAGCCGGGCGGAGCCGGGCGCGCGAGAAGGGAACGACCCTGCCGTGCGGAGCTTAGCGCTGGGGGGTGCTCCGCGCCTCCTTGCCGCTGGTGACTGTCCCGTGTGCGGCGATGGGTGGGGACCTCCCGGCTCTGCTTGCTGGTCAGAGAACCCCCATTAGCTCCTGCCGTGCAGAGATGCGGTCCAGCCCTCACGTCAGTCTTCCTAAACTGCCAGCAGACCCTGCCCCTCCCTGTGCTGTGTCCCTGCTGAGGCTGCCGGCAGGTGACACTCCCTTTTTCATCGCTCTCGCAGACTCGCAACCCTGACTCGCGCAGAGCCTGCTCTCGGGTGACTGGTACGTTCGCAGCAGGTTTTCTTTCAAGCTGTCCTGGGGCTCACAGAGTAAGGGCGAGACTGTGGGGCTGAGGCCGGGTGCAGGGCTGGAGCCTCCTGGCAGGTCCCTGGCTCCTGCGTGCCTGAGCCTGCCCGCTCCAGGCCGGCCGCTCTGCCCCCAGCCTCCGCCCTGTGGCAGCCTTTGGGGCCCAGCGCGTTTCTGTAAGGCGAGCTGGGAAGCAGAGTCCCTTGGTTTTGCAACGGAACAGCAGGTCCTCTTGGCGCCGGAGGGGAAGTGGTGGATGTGGTTTTGGGGAGCGGGAGGCGGTGGGGTCTGCACTCTGGAGTCTGGTGGGAGTCTCTGCTGGGTGGGGGTGGGGCTTGTGCAGTCCCAGCCCTC
>PVIJ01013998.1:0-42743 GCA_004024925.1 Scalopus aquaticus
AAAAAAATTTAAAAAAGACATAAAAAAAAGAAAATAAGAGTGCTGAACTTAATTGGGGAAGATGAAATCTTTATCATATATATCACTTCTGTTGGAATGGTCAAGGCTCTGAAGAATGCTGTATTATGAAAGATTCTGTAATCAGTTTCAGGCTATGTGGCAAAGAGAGGGTGAAAGTACCCGTGCTATGTATTAGCCTTTCCTGGACTAGATGATTTCAAAACCCTCCTTCCAATATAAAACATGACAGTGCTAAAGATGTCTGCAACACCTGAAGGAAAGACTTTTGTCCCTAGTACATGTATAGATGGGCCTTTTAGCTAGTAAGCCCTTTTGGATGTACTGGTCTGGAAATATAGAGATGCCAGCAAGGATTCCAGGTAACCAAGTGAGTGCTATCTTAGTCATAGTACAATTTCTTCTGGAAAGGTCTTTTCCCTTGTCAGTGTCTATGAGGTATAATCATACCAGTTCTCCAAAGTTGAGCATATATATGTGGCAGCTCGTATTTGGCATGGATATGAATTTTGTCAATAGACTGCACCCCTCAATCACTACTTAAAAATACAAATTACACTTCTATGCTTTGAAATATGAGGATTGATGTCCGCTAAAGAATCAATCATGTGCTAGGTTTTAAATATACTTGTTCATTCATGTACTTGTTCATACATATATTCTACGTATATAGATATTCTACACACATATATATATTCTAAGCCCATAATGACCTCTTCTTAATTTTTGTCTTTTTCCTTGTTAGTAAAACATATGTACAATATGTGAAATATTTTACCCTAGGCTGTAAAGTGGAAGGGTGTAACTAACATTTCCTTTTCAGTCTGAAAATTTACAGGAATGCGCTAGCACATCTGTATGGAATTAGCAGAGCTGATTCTATAGATTCATGTGACCCTCCAGTTCTGGTTTCTGTGCTTCTTAGATCAGCTTTTTTTTTTTCCCTTTAATAAAAAAATATGACTTGTCTACATTATGGGTAACTAGGATAATAAAAACTTGTTTAAACCAGGATAATACAAACTTGTTTAAATATAAACTCCAAGCCATCAAAGTTACTTTATATGTTTGCATTCACTTGTAAAATATGATCTCCTGAGATATCTTTCATTGGGCTAAACACCAAAACAAGCAAATGGATTCTGAAAAGTAAAAAGACAGCATTCTGGGATTTCAAAGTTGACAAATTGAGCGTTCCTATGTAATAAAGTGATTTCATCTTGGAATCTTCTTTTGCTATTTAATTTATGGGCTTTACATGGTCCAAGCTTACATTTCACAAAAGTGTAAGTATATTTAAGACAAATTACACTTGTTTCATTAATCATGTTATCAGATGTTCAGTCCTAAACTATAAGTCTTTTTATTTTTAATGTGGCATTACTGGAAAGTCTTTCATGGTGTTAATAATTTTGATTCCTGAAGGTTTGTTTACTTCGATTTTTCCACATTTTGAAAAATAAAAAAATCCAAATTTATTAGAGTAGCTTTTATATGTGTCTTCACCATTAAAAGGACTAATACAGCATATTAAACAGATCCAGAGTATAGCACATGAGATAAGAAACCTTGAGAAAGGGGCCTCCCTGGTGGCGCAGCGGTTGAGCACTGCACTCTGGAGCTGTCGGCAGCGCGTGATGCGAGTTCGACGCCCGACCAGGGAGATTCCCACATGGTGCGGCAGACCTCTCCTGCCTCACCCACTGCTCCCCTCAGCAGTGTATTTCTGATCTGCCTGTTCTGCTCCCTGCTCTGTCTCTGGTGAACACTCTCGCCGCCCCACGCCTCTGGCCTGTACCCCAGCTTGTATGTAGAAATAAATAAATCTTTAAAAAAAAAAAAAGAAACCTTGAGAAAGAATACTGGGTCATTGCATCTTTTTACATTTATTTTTAATGTCAAAATGATAGGTAAGCTCTCTTTCATCATTAAAAGAAAAATATTATATAAACACATGTTAGAAAAAACCTATAAGCAAGTATCAACTAATTATAGCCCTATGGAGGAGCTTTATAACTATGTCTTTATGGTAATTAGAAAATATGCACTGGAGAAATTAGCCATTACAATTAATGTAGAGTAGATGCATTTTAAAATTCATTTTGTTAGGGAAGAAAGAAAAATTATATTCTAAGTAGAATGATACGTGTAGAAGTTTAGAGAAGGAATGATAACAATGATATTGTAAAAATCCATGTTAGTAATCAGTGATGATATTGACAATGACTGGGCCATACTATGTAGGGCTAGAGAGAAATCTGTTATGTTTCATAACAGTAGAAAAGGTAGGCAAGGAAATTACTAAATATGAGATCAAGTAGTTGGTATCTTGGAATATACTCTAAGAAATTTGAATTTTATTTCAAAAGCTGTGAACAGGGTGGAGTGATAGTGGGCCTGAGCTGATAGATATATCTATGTAAAAGGCTTTATTATGGCATGAGGGTTGTGAGAAAGTTATGTACAATATCTAGTTTGGGGTGGGGGGAACATGAAACAAAGTCATAAAAACTGGAAAGTTTGCAAGGCAAAATTTAGACTAGAGAGAAAAGATAGCACTAAGTTTGTGACTAGGTGAATAAGTGATGGTCTGTTCTAAATTCAATTCTAAGGTCGTCACAAAAATCAGTACGTGAAAAAGAATCAAAATGTTTCAAGACCACTTTTGTAAATGGAAAAATCTAGTGCACACTAAAAGTAGCTAGATCTGTGTTGCTCCTTTAAACACCAAGAAAATTAAACTTTAAAAAATTTTAGTAAAACTTAAAAAATAGCAACTTAGTGATAAAGTGACTAAAAAAGTACTGCTACAAATATAAGGAAAAGTATAGAAAAATAATTTTGTCTGCTTTATATCTTAAGAAAAAGATTTAAAGCTGACTTTTGAGAAGTGTCTTAAGGATGAATGTATTTTAACATAATTGCTTAAATTTCTCTTCTTATACCAGGGAGACCTTCTGTATTTTAACAGGAAACTCTTATTTACAAAAGGCTTCCTCATCCAAGAATCTTAAATATACTATTGCAATTGACTTCAAAAATCAACTCTATAAATTTCTTTATGTAGTTCAAAGATGGGAAATTTGAGACTGGTGGGATTCTATTTTCACAAGAAACTTCCACTATTCCAAAGAGATGAAGAGAAGGGGAACAGAAATAAAAGAGAACAGGAGTTGTGTAAAAGAGATCCAAATAAATTGATAGTAAATTGAAAATCTGAGAAAAAATTAAAGATGTCTCAGCAACTTACAATCACTTGCATCTGTTGTAGTTTTTTGTCCTATGGAAATATTCTTTCTTGAATCAAATGAGAAATTCCTCTGGCAAGTGGGGGAAAAACAATAGCTCATTTGTTCTTTTTAAGTAGATAATGGAGTTTTCATTGTCAACATTGACATAGTTTCAGAAAAATATTAAATCAATTTTCTGCATAATGTACCAGCAAAATAGCCAAAAAATGGTTTGGAAAAGGCAAACAACTATACAAAGTTTTACTACTCAAAGTTTGTATAGTACTCTAATGTTTGTTTTGTAAAATAAAAGGTTTGATTTCTTTAAATAAAATAAGTGACTTAAAAAGTGGAAAATAGGGCCTCCCTGGTGGCGCAGTGGTTAAGCGCTGTGCTGGGAAGCTGTTGGCAGCGGCGACGCGAGTTCGATGCCCAGCCGGGGAGAGTCCCACATGGCGCGGCAGACCTCTCCTGCCTTGCCCGCTGCTCCCCTCAGCAGTGTATTTCTGATCTGCCTGTTCTGCTCCCTGCTCTGTCTCTGGTGAACCCTCTCGCCGCCCCACGCCTCTGGCCTTTACCCCAACTTGTATGTATAAAAAAAAAAAGTGGAAAATAAGAATTTTCAGGATGAATATTTTAGTAATACAAAAGTTAAATTGTAATATGTGCCAATATTGTTGGTGACATATCTTTTCAAATCTTGTCCTTGTTTCTACCAGATATAGGAAGATTCTCAAATAGAGTTTTCATATATACCACTTAAAAGTTTTAAAAGTAAAGATACAACAGGAAAATATTCAACAAGTAATGAGAATGACTACATTAAGATTTAATGTAATTATTAAATCTGGCTGGGTGAATTGTTCCATATTGGGAAGTTTTTCATGTAATATTTATCAAATAGATAAAATTTAAAAGATTATATCTTTTAATCCAATGATCATGAGTTATTTTTAAAGTAGTCATTAAAAATAAAAATATAGGCCTCCCCGGTGGCACAGCGGTTAAGCGCTGCGCTGTGGAGCTGTCGGCAGTGGCGACGCGAGTTCGATGCCCGGCCAGGGAGAATCCCACATGGTGTGGCAGACCTCTCCTGCCTCACCCACTGCTCCCCTCAGCAGTGTACTTCTGATCTGCCTGTTCTGCTCCCCACTCTGTCTCTGGTGAACCCTCTCGCCGCCCCACGCCTCTGGCCTGTACCCCAGCTTGTATGTATAAATAAAATAAAATCTTTAAAAAAAAAATAAAATAAAAATACATCTTTAATATAGTAAAGAGTATCCCAAAATTATTTAAATGGTGAAATAATAGAAATAATATTTTTATATTTTTAATTTTGCATTGGTGTAATTAAGTAAATAACAAAGTTATGATAACTGCTATGCTGTTTTAGCAGTTAGTATACTTATTTAATACTAATTAAATTTTCACTTTTAAGAAATAAAAATCCAGAGTGATTATCAGCCAGGGTTGTAATATCAGCCAGGGTTGTTGTTTTTTTATTTATTTCTAGGAAACAGTTGACTGTATTTTAATAAATCAAAGTCTGGAATCCTAAGCTTCATTGATTCCTTAGAAAATTCTAGAAAAGATACACATTTGAGTGCAAACAGCCAGGATTTTTATAAAAATATTCCTAAATAATTAAGGATTATTTCATGTAAAAAGCATAAATTGGTAGTATTCATACATATCAATAAAAACATTTTTAGCAATTATTTTCACAATAACAAAACTACTTGGAAAAAATATGCTAGGTAATATATGTGAAAACTACTATAAAACTTTCATCAACAATAGAAAATAACAACATAATTCGAGTTGGATAATCCTCATTAGAAAAAAAATGGAGCAATAAAAAGGCAGGGGGTGTAGATATCAAAAAACAAACTAGATGTCTCATCCAGAAAAATTACCAAACAAATTACAGGTCAGAATAAATACATATTTGTTATTTAATTTTGCTGTTGTTGAGGTAGCATTGCTTTACAACACTTTTGTCATTCAGAGACTAGGATCACACGTCTTCAGATGCATTTTCCCACAACACACCAACCACCCAAGCACCCATAGTCTATTGTGCTCCCTCAGTACTTCCCCTTCCTCCCTCCTGTCTTGTAGCCTCAATTCTACAGGCAGATTTCTAAGGTTTGTTTTGCTTTGGTTTTGTCTGACCCTTTGTTTCTCTGTATTCCACATAAAAGTGAAGCCTTCAATATTTTGTCTTTCTCCTTCTGATTTATTTTGGTGAGCATTATCCCCTCCATTTCCATCCATGTTGTTACAAATGGCGAGTCCTTCTTTTTATATAGCTAAGTAGTCAGACTTGAGAAACTCTGTGGCTTATTTAAACTTTGCTTGCTTTCCTTCAACTTTGTACTTTCCAAACTGCTTTTCTTTTTTAGGGTGTGTTCCCTGTTGTATAAAATATTGGTTGGACACAGTTCTATATCTTCCACTATGGAAGACAAATGGATCAGTCCTCCCTAGAGGCCATCCATGTGAGCTGGCACCTATACTTACCCACTAGACACTCATATCCAAGACTTTGAGTCAAAAGTGAATGGTGTGTAGACAAATCATTAACAGAGGCTGCAGTAATATCCAGTGGTGACAGAAAGTCTCTTCCTGCTAAATGATTGAGTCTGCTAGTATTTTGAGCCTCATTCAATAATTCTTATAAAATTTGTGAGCTATCCATGTTCCTTCTAATTAATTCCCTTCCTGCTTAGCATTGTCCATTTCTTCAGCTTACAGCTCGTTCATTCTGTAATTGCATCAGGTTCCAGTAATGGATCTTTAGGAATCAATAGGGAAATTTGGTTCAGAGAGAGATGAAGACAAATAGCTAATTATATTGTTTATTATCAGCTACCATTTGAGAGCAAGCCTTTGGTGAAAGTAATTGTTACTGCAAATGAATAGTGTGAATGGCATAAAGAATTCAGACAACTAAATATTCTGGTTTGTTCTGAAGGCTTCAGCTGTGTTAAAGGAATACCTACATTAAATCCTTAAATTCTCAGCCAAAAACAAAGGTGAAACCTAAGGTATTTCTGTAATTTCACTAAAATATTTTTTTTCAGGGAGGGTGTGAATTATTATTTTACTGCTTTTTGTATCTATTCTTTATTGACATAACATTGCATTATAAGTTACATAAGTTTAAAGTGTGCATCATTATCAATGAAGTCATGTACTATATAATCAGTATACACTATGTTACATTAAAGTCTTATCTCTTAAAGTCAAAAGCTGTCAAAATCTGTGACCAACCTTGAGTTTGACCATAAATATTGATGATACACAATGTCAGTTAAATTCACCACTTGTCACATTTTGATAAAAAGCACTTGCACCAATTAAATTGAATTCAGTCTCCAATTTTGAGGGTATGGATGGGTTTCCAATTGTTTTCTGTGCTTGTAAGCAAAGTAATAGATTCCCAACAGTGGTCCGTGCTAAACAAAGTTGTAATGCCATAAATGCTGAGGGGAGTAGCAGGTGAGGCAGGAGAGGTCTGCCGCGCCTTGTGGGAATCTCCCTGGCCCGGTGTCGAACTTGTGTTGCTGCTGCCAACAGCTCCACAGTGCGGCGCTTAACCACTGCGCCACCAGGGAGGCCCCTACAAAACACCTTTGAAGCAATATGATTGGGTGCTGTAGCCTAATGAAACTGACACATAAAACTATCATATTAAGCAACAAATAACTGGAAAATAAATTAACAAGACTATAGCAATAAAATCATTAAATACATAGGGTAAAGATAACAAAATATCTTTAAGACCTCAGCAGAGAAAATTACTGAAAGTAGAGAAGACCTAACTAAATAGATGTTCCATGCACCATGGATTGTTAAACTCAATAAAGAGTATATGTTAGTGACATGTCCATTTTCTTAAATTTCATCTACAAATTCAAAGCAATCCCAGTCAAAATTCAAGAAGACTTTTCTATAGAATTTGACAAGCTGATTTTTAAAATTTACATGAAATGTGACAGATCAGAGATCACCAAAACAATCTGGAAATGAACAAATAGAGAACTCTCATAGTTGCTTTCAAGACTTGCTGTAAGGCTACAGTAATGTGTATGTGTTACTGATTTTTTTTTAAAGATTTATTTTTTATTTATACATACAAGCTGGGGTACAGGCCAGAGGCGTGGGGCGGTGAGAGGGTTCACCAGAGACGGAGCAGGTAGCAGAACAGGCAGATCAGAAATACACTGCTGAGGGGAGCAGCGGGCGAGGCAGGAGAGGTCTGAGGCGCCATGTGGGATTCTCCCCAACCGGGCGTCGAACTCGCATTGCCGCTGCGCAGCGCTTAAGCGCAGTGCTTAACCGCTGCGCCACCGGGGAGGCCCTGTGTTACTGATTTTTGACAAAGGTGTCAAAGACATTCAGTGGAGAAAGGAAAGTGTTTTCAACAAACAGGACTAGAAATGACTACATAAAGACAAAAAATGAACCTAAACTCATTCTTTACATCCTACACAAAATTAACTTGAAATGCACCATAGACTAAATTACAAAAGCAAAAGTCTTCTTTAGGAAAACATCGTCATTAGCTTGGGTTAGGTAATCTTTGTTAGCTAGTAATCACTATCCATATAATATAAAAAAAAAGATTTATATTTCATCAAAATTGAAGTCTTCTACTCATCAAAAGACATTGTTAAGAAAATAACTGAGAGCCTTGCGTTGGGATAAAATATTTATAATACCTATATCTGAGAAGGTATTTGTAACCAGAGTATATGAACAAATTCTAAAACTTGGTAATTAAAGGGAAAACAACCCGACAAAAAAATTGTTCAACCAAAAAACTTAAACAGGCATTTCATGAAGTAATATATAATAATGATTTATAAGCACATGACAGATTACTCAATCAGTCCTCAGGGAAATGCAGAATAAAATCACAACAATGGTGTATATACCACACAGTTATTAAAATGGCAATGGTGAAAAGACTGACAACACACCAAATATTGTTGAATATATAGGACTAAAATGTTCATATATTGCTGGTGGTAGTGTAAAAATGTTATAATCAATTTGGAAATTGTTGTAGTTGTTTCTCATGAAGTTAAAAGGGCTCCTTTTCTTTTTTAAATTTAATTTATATCCTTTACATTATTTTTTAAACATTACTTTTTATTTTTTATATGTATTTTTTATTAAATTTATATCCTTTACATTATTGTGTATCCCCGTAGGTTTCCCACCACCAATTCACCCATGAACCATCTCCACCTCCCCTTGTAGAATGTCTCTTATTTGTGGTTGCCTGCTAGTTTTTGCTTTTGTTGTGTTTCGTGTGCTATTTTCTCCCTCTAATTTCTCTTTTGGCTCTTTTATAGTCCTCCTATAAGTGATACCATTTGATATTTTTCTTTTTCCTTCTGGCTTATTTCACTGAGCATGATCCCTTCAGGCTCCAGCCATGTTGCCAAGAATTGCATCAGTTTATCATTTTTGATTGCTGCATAGTACTCCATTGTATACAAGTACCACATCTTCTTGATCCAGGCATCAATTTTGGGGCATTTGGGTTGTTTCCTTGGTTTAACTGTTGTAAATAGTGCTGCAATAAACATGGTGTGCATGTGAACTTTTGGATTAATGTTTTTGTGTCCTTTGGGTATATTTCTAGGAGTGGAATTGCTGTGTCATAAGGAAGCTCCATTTTTAGTTGTTTGAGAAACTGCCATACAGCTTTCCATAGAGGTTGGACTAGTCTGCAGTCCCATCAACAGTGTAGGAGCATTCCTTTTTCTCCACATCCTCACCAACATTTGTTATTTTGTTTGTTTATTGTGTGCCATTCTTTTTTTTTTTAAATTTATTTATTTATGCTGGGGTACAGGCCAGAGGTGTGGGGTGGCAAGAGGGTTCACCAGAGACACAGTGGGGAACAGAACAGGCAGATCAATGGAAATACATTGCTGAGGGGAGCAGCGGGCGAGGCAGGAATGGTCTGCCGAGCCATGTGGGAATCTCCCCGGCCAGGTGTCGAACTCACTTCACTGCTGCTGACAGCTCCACAGCTCAACGCTTAACTGCTGCACCACCAGGGATGCCCAAATGTGTGCCATTCTTGTTAGTGTAAGGTGGTATCTCACTGTGGTCTTTGTTTGCATCTCCCTGATTATGAGGGATGTCGAACATTTTTTCATGTGCCTTTTTACCATTTGCACTTCTTCTTTGGAGAAGTGTCTTTTAAATTCTTCTGCCCATTTTTTGACTGGATATTTTGCTTTGTTTTTGTTGAGTTATGTGAGTTCTTTGTAGATTTTTGTGATCAGACCCTTGTCTGTTGTATGGAGTGCAGATATTTTCTCCCAGTCAGTGGGCTGTCTGTTACGGTGAATGTCTTTTGCTGTACAGAAGCTTTTTAGTTTGATGTAGTCCCAGCTGTTTATCTTTTCCTTCACTATCTTTGCTTTGGGGGATGTGTCTTTAAAAACGTTACTAAGATGTATGTCATCTAGTGTTTTGTCTATGTTTTCATATATATATATATGGTTTCAGGTCTTATGCCCAAGTATCTTACCCATGTTGAATTGGTTTTCGTGCATGGCGTGAGGTAGTAGTCTAGTTTAATTTTCTGCAGGAAGTTGTCCAGTTTTTCCAGCACCATCTGTTGAACAAACTGTCCTTGTTCCATTGCATATTCTTTGCACCTTTATGAAAGATTAGCTGTCCATATATATGTGGGTTGATTTTTGGGTTTTCTTTCTTTTTTTTTTAATATTTATTTATACATACAAGCTGGGGTACAGGCCAGAGGCGTGGGGCGGCGAGAGGGTTCACCAGAGACAGAGTGGGGAGCAGAACAGGCAGATCAGAAGTACACTGCTGAGGGGAGCAGCAGGCGAGGCAGGAGAGATCAGCCGCACCATGTGGCATGTGGGATTCTCCTGGCTTGGCTTCAAACTCGCATCGTGCGCTGCTGACAGCTCCACGGCGCAGCGCTCAACCACTGCGCCACCAGGGAGGCCCGATTTTTGGGTTTTCTATTCGATTCCATTTGTCTATTTTTAGTCCAGTACCATGCAGTTTTAATTATTATAGCTTTATAGTATAGTTTGAAATCTGGGGGAGTGATACCTCCATTCTCCTTCTTTTTTGGTGAGGAGGGCTTCTTACTTTTAAATCCAGAAATTTCACCTTTATTTATTTAACGAAGAGAAAGATGTGTACAATAATACTCATAGACATTTTCTTCATGATAACTCCAAACTGGAAGTAACCTAAATATCTACTATTAGCAGAATAGATAACAAATTTTAATAAAATCAATGGAGTATTCTTCAGCAATAAAACGGAATAAACCACTAAAACATGCTACAACATGAAAAAGCTGCAAAAGTTTTATACTCAGTGGCAAAAGTCAGATATAAAGGAATATCTACTTTATTATTCAATTTATATGAATTTCCACAATAGGCAAACTAACTTATGGTGCAAGAAAACTAGAGTTATTTCTTCTGGGATGAGTGCGTGTGTATACACACACACACACACACACACACACACACACTAGTTATTTCTTCTGGGATGAGTGTGTGTGTATACACACATACACACACACACACACAGAGGGGTGTGTGTGTGTGTGTGTGTCCTGAGGGTAACAGCAGTTGGCACAGCTCATCAAATTTACACTTAAGAGGTATGCATTTCCAAAACTTTAAGTTATCTCCCAATTTACAAAGAAAAAGAAAAAATACCTCTGGGGAGTAAGATTTGGGTAGGCCTTAGTGAAGTTGAGCTCAGTTGTTTCTTATCACAATATTTTTGCATGACTTGATTTGTGGCCATTTGTTTGTATTACTTTGATTAAAATTTATTTAAAGTGCTTGTAGAGACTTCCAAGTTAAGGTGGAAGAATGAAAATATCTGAAACTTTCCTTTACCCAAATGTAATGATAGAATAGCAAATAGGACTAAATTAGCCAAATACCTCAGACTCAATCAAAGGAAAGAACAGGGCTTCATATCATGTAATTTTAAATGTGCAATCCAAAATGAGAGAGAATTGTTTTCCTTGAATACTCTTGACTCTTTGCAGTAAAACAGAATTCCTAGTCCGAGCTCCTGAAAACACACACACACACACATACACACACACACACACACACACAATCTCTGCAAGAAATGTGAATTAGGAGTCTTTTAGTCTTTAAATGCATTGATTCTCAAACAGAGATAAAGGTGAACCAACCCACAAATGTGACATATTCACAAGGAAGAAATATGGTAAGACTGTATTTAAATGTCCCTGTACTGGTAGGAAACAGAAAAGACAGCATCAGCTATCATTATCCCTAAGTCTGGGAAATAGTGACTGTTATCTGCGTATATTGGTATCTGGAATAAAGTGAGTGATCTGCAAAGAAGTAGATAGGGAAAAGGAAACATTGAGCATGTTACTAATAATATACACCTCTAGTGACAAATCTTATCTAGAAAAAAAGTATAATCCAACAAACAGAAGATATTTCCTTAGGAAGATTTTGTGTTGTGGAAGACATAATGAAAACATGAACCAAGTAACAGCAGAGAACCTTAAGAAGAAATAATAAATAACAGATTTAAATGAAAAGGAAAATTTCAGACCTAAGAAAGAAGATGCTCCATCAAACCAAAATGAAAAAAAAAAAGAAGGTATAGATTTATCGACTCCAGATATGACTGAGCACCAGATTACTAACAAAGAAATAAGGTTTGAGATAATCACAATGTAGAGAGAAACAGAGATTAAACAAATAGATAGAAAATTATAGATCAAAGCAAAGATAATTTGTGCCATTGATATATGTAACCCAACATACTGAATGGAAAGATATTCAAAGATAGAACAAAAGAAAATTTTCCTGAATCATGCAAATTGATTCTATAAAAGATTAAATCACGTTTCTGAAAAAAAATCATAAATTTTGACATATACTGAAACATGTCTAAGGTGAGTTCATACGTTCACCCACAGAAGTTCATAAAACTTCAAAAGTAAAGGAAGCATTTTCTGGGGAGAAAAATCAAGTTGAATTTGAAGTGGTGTGGGAGGGGCAAAACAGGTTGGTCACATACTGATCTATAACCACATTTTTAGAACATGCAAACTCCAAAATACTTTGCCTGATAGTGATCTGTTTTCCAAATATAAAGTCAATTGGTAGATATTCTCAAGCAATAGGTGGACAGCTTTAAATACTAACAGATTGTTAAATATACAATAATGAACCATTCCTGAAAATAAAGTCAAAGTGTTCTGCCAAAGCAAGAAATAATAGAAGCCATATCATATTTAGAATTGGTTTGTCAATATCCACAAAATAACTTTGCTGGCATTCTAATCAGCATTGGGTTGAAGCTACAGATTAAGTCAGAAATAACTGACATTTTTAACACGACTGACATATTTTTATCTATTAACTGGTAGTATCTTTTCACTTATTTATATCTTTTACTTCTTTAAAGTTCTGAAGTTTTCCTCATATAGATCATGTATATATTTTGCTATGTTTAAACCTAAGGTTTTTTATTTGGCCACTTGTTCATCGATATATAGGAAATTAATCAACTTTTGTAGACTGACCTTGTATCCTGAGAACTTACTGTAATTATTTTTCAGATCCACGAGTTCTTTGTTGAGTTTTTTGAATTCTCTAGATAGACAATTATGTCATCTGCAAACTAAGAGAAGTTTATTTCTTCTTTTCAATTTGTGTAACTTTTAGTTCCTTGTCTTATCTTATTCCAGTACAATGTTGATTAGTAGTGGTGAGAGAGAACATCCTTGCCTTGGTTCCAGTCTTAGGGGAAAATATTCAGTTTATCATTTTTCAGTATGATGTTAGCTCTTAAGTTTTTTCTGTTTTTTCTTTATCAAGTTTAAGATGTTCCCTTCTATTCCCAGTTCACTGAGATTCTGTTATGAATGGGTACTGGGTATTGTCAAATGTTTTTTCTGTATCTATTAATACAATGAAAAGATTTTTCCTTTTTTTAGTAGTCAGTATGATGGAATGCATTAATTGATTTTAAAACATTGAACCTATAGAGATATATTTTCTTTAGATGAGTTCTAGTAGTTATTATCTTTCAAGGCATTACTTTATTTCATTTAAATTATTAAATTTTTTGCATAGAATTGTCCATAATATTCCTTTGTTATAATTTTTTAAAGTCTGCACGATAAATAATGATAACTTTCATTTCCTCTGATGCTATCCTAGCAGACAGGGCACCTTATTACTGAGTGGGAGTGTATATATATCCAGGTTCTCCACTAGTACTGTGGCACTAAGGCAGGGTGAAAAGGCTCATTTCTTGCCCTTCTCTGACACTACCCTTGGGGAAAGAGTGGGGCACCTTGTTACAACCTGATAAAGATGAAAGTTTAGACTCTACACGGCCTTTGCTGACTGGGGGTTGACTCCAATTTTTTCTGTGATGTTAAGCTGGTTGTACAGCAGTTGTCATTGATAGGGTTCATCATCTTGCTAGGCTGCCTAATTCTATTACTGGAATGCAGGGTTTATTTTGTTTGTTTGGTTGGTTGGTTTTTTTAGACTTTGGTCTGTGTCAGTTGGCAATTCCAGGTTGCCAGCTCACATGAGACAAAAAGAAAACTGGAGAAACTCTCAGTTCCATGTTGCCTCTCAGGTTCTGGGATTCCTAGCCAGCCTGCTGTCTTCTTTCCACCATTTAGAGTCTTCTGCTTTGTTTTGTTTTTTCCCTATACATAATGTCCAGGATGTTTAGCAAAGATGAATAGAGAAAAGTACACCTATCCCATCTTTTCTGGATTCTGTTTTGTTTTTCCTCCATTATTTAAAATGAAATCCCAGGCATCATGTCTTTTCATCCATAAAGGAAAATACAATTACAGGAAAATATTATTTAAAAATAAAACCATGAGTGCATGATACCCCAAAGTTGAAAATAAGTCATTAATATTTAATAATCAGCTTTTAATTTCCCTGATTGCCTTGAAAAATGTCATTTTACTTCTGTGTTCAAACCAACTCTACATAAGGTACAATACTTTGTTTGATTGTTGGACCATAACAGTTCCTCCTCACTATTCTCTACCTGTGTCATTTATTTAAAGAAAATTGGTCCTGTGGTATTTCCCACATTCTCCATCTCGTTGGCTCAGTTCTTGAGGTATTAGTTAATACATTTCACCTTCCTCCAGAGTTTCTAGAAACTGG
The DNA here is from genome assembly GCA_004024925.1 of Scalopus aquaticus. Taxonomy (NCBI): domain Eukaryota; kingdom Metazoa; phylum Chordata; class Mammalia; order Eulipotyphla; family Talpidae; genus Scalopus; species Scalopus aquaticus. The sequence goes on from PVIJ01013998.1 coordinate 14,477, forward strand.
TAGCGAAATGTAGAGGTATGATTACATTCTAGCTTAACATTTATGACAAAGATATGTCACAGATGTGTGCCTACTACAGCACCAATGAAGTAAGCCTATGATGTCTGGTTATCCTACGTTCTGGAGTGCAAGATTAATCAGTAAGTTCCAGTGATAATAGTTTGAATCATTCACTGAAATGTGCCCCACTGACTAGTCACAGAGTTTCTAAAGAAATGCAGTGTTTCTCAAAGAAATTGACATTGTAGAGCAGAAAAATACCTTACTATGGGGTCTGTTCTTTGTGTTGTTGGATGTTTAGCAGCATCTCTAATAGCCTCAACCCCCTTACTTCACACACACACCCTCTTACTACATTATAAAGTGTCTCCCCAGTTGAAATTTCCCAACATAATGGTTTTATCAGTCTTTGGTTACTGTCATGTAGGTCCATTATTTCATGAGGATTTGCAAAGTCATGCTTAAATATGTGATTCCTGCATTTACACCTGTGATTTTAAAATCACGCCTCCAAGAGTAACTGACTGATTTTTTTTTAATTATCTTTTGGGGCTCTTAAATACTTCACATATCAAGTATTTTGATTATTTTCCGACTACTTTTGCGCCTCAATTTTTTTCTATATTTGATTAGTGGAGTCTTTTTAGTTAGCTCCAGTTGCCTTCTGACATAACCTAGAAGTCTGATAATTTTCTTGCTTTCCAGAATGAAATAGTCTAGATTGATGCTCTGTATTTCCTACTTCAGACCTGAAATCAGCCACTTCCCAAGGAGTCCTCATTCCTTTTACTAGGAAGATATTTAGGGACCAAAATCTGGAAGCAATGAGTCATTACTGTTGTTGGGTTGCCACTACTTTCAGTGTATAGTTGTGGGAGATATTTCTTTTTTGAAAGATAAAGACAAGTCACAATTTCACATTGGTATTTTAATTCAATTTAAAATAATGACATTTTAATTTTATATTAATCATTTTTCTCTTATGTTGCAATTATGATTTCTAAAGACTATTTCCCTCTCCTCTCTCACACACTTTACTACCATTGAATGCAATCTCAGATTTTCTTGTGTGTCCTTTAGGCCATAGATTTTATCCTTCTAAAGAACTATAGCCCATATATGATGTTTAAATATGAGTTTAAATAATTGTCTCTTGCTTATGCCATCAATGTGATTGGATCACTTGTATTGCTCTTTCTAAAAATTAATTTTGTTTTTAGTTATATAAACTATGGTTTCAAAGTAGAACCGTAGAAGATTCTGCATTCCCTTCCCTTTGTTTTTACCTGCAGGTCCTGGTAACCATTATTTTCCTTACTCATAATGGATTTTCCTATTTCATTTGCATTTTTTTAGTCAACTGTATATATTTTAGAGATCACTCTTTGGGAGTCTGAAGAGATCTCATTCATTTTTTGGAGTATGAAGAAATAGCATTTTTTTTTTTTACAACTACATAATATTTCACTGTATGAATTGAACCATATCCACATTGATGGGAAATTTGTGTTTCTATTTTTTTGCTGTTACAAGCAGTGCTATGATGAACAGTCTCATGCACTGTCATTTCACTTCTTTGCCTATATATCTTTAGTCTAGATTTCAAAAAGTGAAATTGCTGTGTTGAAAGGTAAATGAATATGCAATTTTAGAGCATTTAGATTTAATGTGATAGATAGTAATGCACCATAAAGCTATTTAGGTATCAAATGAAAACCCATAGACAGGATGTTTTAAAGAGTGTGATTTAAAACACTACTTTAACCCAGTAAAAATTGACTTCATTTTGCTTTTTTAGTTAAAACAATTTGTTTGAAGAACAGCACATGACAATTATCTCTGTTGCTGTCCTTAGTTTTTCTGCATTTTAACAAACTGGTGTCCCATATAAAATTATTAGACTTCTCCTACTTTTCTTCTGCCCTAAATGAATATTGTAAGAACTGTTACTGTCTTTAGATTCTTTCACTACAGTGGGAAAATAAAGAAGGAAGTTGTGCCAATTTCGAGAGAATTTTGCTTGCCAAATAGCATTTGGGCAGTTCAGAGAAAGATAGATCTATATCATCTATGTACCTATCTAAGTAATCTAACTGCCCACTTATCTTTTCTCTTTATCCATCCACCCTCTATCCATCCGTTCATCCCCCCAACCCCCACCTATCTCTAGGCCTGAATTGCTTTCTTGTATTGTTTCCAAACATGTGTTTGAATAGTTAATCCTGGTTTTCAGGGGGTGTTGATATCTTAAAGTATGAAATGCCTCTAACTGAAAGAAGAGTAGGGCTTCATAGAGATCTCGTGAACGCAGGCCCATAAAGGAGACTCCCAAAGGTGGGTGAACTTTGAGGTAGCTCTAAAGGTTCAGAGGGCAGGTCGCCAGTCTGGATGCATCAATTGCTAGGGTTAATCATTAATCAGGAGTGCAAGCCAGGGACCACATATCTGTCCCAAGCCCCATCCGTCCGCGTTGTTGCTTCTCACACCACCCTTTCCTAGCCCAGTAAGTATACTGCAGGGGTTCTAACTCCTGCCTCGCTGTGAACCCTAGAAGAGCCCTGCCGGGGTCAATCTGGAGTACACCGCCCTACGCGGACTCCCCAGGACCCAGGCGCCTGCGCGCAGCGAGGCCCCCAGAGGCCGCGGGAACAATCTCTCTCTGGGGAGAGTGCATTCATTCTAGAAAAGTCCGGCCTCTCAGCGGGTCCAGAAAAGTGAAGCTGCTGCGCTGCCTCCGATGGGGAGGTGGGGATAGGAGGGCAGTGGGGAGGGCCAGGCTTCCTCGAATTGAGGTTGCAGCCAACTCCCGCGCTAGTCTCCATCTCTGCCAGGCTGAGGACCCCACCCCCCGACCCCCACTCCCTTCCCGAGTCTAGGTTCGGCTCCCTGCTGGAGGACGGGTTCTCATCCTCAACCTTATGGTCCCTGCCAGGTGGGGAAGTTCAGCTGCAGGTCGAGAGGAGTCAGATGCGCTTAGAGACCTTCGTCCCAGGTCCGCGGCCGGGCGAAGGCGGAGGGGGAAGGGAAGGGGCTCCTGCCTCCTTCCCCAAATCCGGTCCCTAACCGCCCCCTCCCCCGTCGTCTGCTCGCTTTGTACAGGCAGTCAAAACAGAGCTAGCGGCCAATTGAGGGGGACGGGAAGCAAAGCCGACTAGCGCCTCACCCCCTCCAGCCGGCCCCCGGGCCCCCTCCTCCTGGTCCCCGGCCCTCCCTCTCTTTTCCCACTTCTCTCCCCGTTCTAACCTCGTTCCCATCCCCCGCTCATTTCCTCTCGCACCCGGGCTCGCCAGTCCCTCTTTCCAGGCCCCTCTTCCAGCCTAGCTTTCCTCTCCGACTCACCCCCCTTCTCCCCAAATTTAGTCTTCTCCCCTCTCTTCGCCCTACCTCCCCTTCCTTTTCCTTACCCTCCCCCAGCCCCTAGTTCCCCTCGTTCCTCCCACCCTATCGCCCCCTAACTCTTTCCCCGCCTACTCTGCGCCGGCCCCCTCGGTCGGACTGCGCCCCACGTGTGGACGACTGTGCTCCAGCCCCCACTGACAGCCGCCGCCCGTCGGCCCGCCCCGCGCCCCGCCGGGCCTCAAAACCCCCGCGCCGCGCCCTCGCCGGCCGCATCTTTCCCGGCGTCCAGCCTCGCGCCGTCTCTCTCACCCGCCGCTCGCCGCGGCCCCGCGCACCTTCACCCGGCTCCTCAGCCGCCGCCGGCGCGCCGTTGCCTCGCGGGATTCCGAGCTAGCCGGGAGGAGACCCTCCTAGTCTTGGGGTCGAGGGGGTAGAGACTTTTGTTTCTTGCTGGCTTCTTTCTGGTGACTTTTGCAGCTTGCCAAGATCTGTGCGCAGAGCGCACGGGAATCCGCCGAGCCACTGCTTGCAGGCCGTTTTTTCTTTTGAGGTCCGCTTTCTTTGTAACTTTATGCCGCAACTGCTCGGGTTACTTTTGTAATTTCCCGCCCACGCCCGCTGGCGGTCCTGGAGTCGCTCGGGGCAGTGGCCCGGGGGATGCAACGTGGACCGCGCGGGACAGCCCGCCGCTTAGCCGCCGCGCCTCGCCGCCTGCTGCACTAGAGCCCGCGCTCCGCCGGCAGCCGGGAGCCGGTTCTCAATCCCGGAGCAGGGAGTCCTAGTCCAAGACAGTCTCGGGAGTTAAGGAAGGCTTGTTAGAGTCGGACTTTTTTCGGGCCGCGCAGATTTTGTCTTTGATCACTCCCACTCAGCGGACCACGGTCCGCGCGCTCTTGGCGCCCGTGATGGGGAGACGGCGGCGGCTGTGTCTGCAGCCTTACTTCGTGTGGCTGGGCTGCGTGGCGCTCTGGGCGCAGGGCATGGCAGGCCAGCCCCAGCCTCAGGCACCCAAACCGCCCCGGTCCCAGTCGCCGCCGCAACAGGTCCGGCCCGCGGCGATGGGCTCTGAAGGTGGATTCTCGGCGCCCGAGTACAGGGAGGAGGGCGCCGTGGCAGCCAGCCGCGTCCGCAGGCGAGGACAGCAGGACGTGCTCCGAGGGTAGGTGGGCAGTCAGCACCGGGGTAACCTTGGCCTGGCAGTTTTCCATCCCTGAACGTAGCTCTGGCTGCTAGAGCCGCGGCCCCGTTCACTAAGAGACCTCGAAGACTCCCAGGAGCGCCTCCCCACTTTCCTCAGCAGCTCAGTCAGCAAAAAACCCTCTCTCGGGTGGTTGGGCAGCGGGTGGGTCTGGCGCCCCCGGGTGCGGACCGCTGGGCGAATGTATGCACAGCCCGCGGTGCAGAAACGGGTTCCACATTTCAGGCAGAAGGCGGGCTTGAGTTCACCTCGCGCTGGGGCTGATGGAGCCTGCCTGCTCCCCACCGTCGGGGGCGCCCCTCCTGAACCTTTTGTTTGAGGACTTGTGTGGGATTTACAACTTGCTCTAGTCATCATCCCCCAGCGCTTCACCTTCCAAAGCACCTTCCTTGACACTTCGGGGCCAAAGTATCAGTTGATCAAGGAAGGATGGGTTTGGGGACCAGGGCAAGGATTTTTGAAACGAAATGTTCCCTTTGTTCTCTGAATCTGAAGACTAGAATAGGAGCAAATTATATGTTTCCATGTCTCTTTTTGCCCTTTAAAAAGGCAATACGAAGGGCAGATGAAAGGGAATGTTTAGACGTTTTTGAGCCTCCCCCATACCAGCGTCTAGCCCATTTACTTCCACGTCTGTGTCCCAAGCCCCAAGAATTTGAAGTGAAGTTTTGGTTTGTTTTGTTGTCTTGAAATCTACTCGCCCAGGGCTTTGTTACGAAAACCACTGTGTTAGTGCAGTCCTCCCTATGTCTCTGTGACCTCCCTTGTCTGTCTCAGGCCCAACGTGTGCGGATCCAGGTTCCACTCCTACTGCTGCCCAGGATGGAAGACTCTCCCTGGAGGAAACCAATGCATTGTCCGTAAGTTCTTTACTGGAATGAAGTTTCAGATAGCACCCCCGACTAGATATCAGAGCAGATCTCTTGCATGCAATCCTTTGGACACAGTTGTTTTTAGAATCCTGTGGCCACGTACATTGTTAATTAGGATGCAACTCCTTTAGAATGGTGGGGGAGAAGCAGCAGTTTAAGATTAAAGACTTCACTTCTAGACTCTGTTGAAGGGCAGTAATAAAGTTTCCAAAGATTCTTGGAAGTTTTATCTTTCTGTGTCTGTTAATACAAACTGAAGGGGGAGTAAGCAATTCCCTGGACAACTCAAAACCACTTTTTCCTAACAGTCTAGATAAGACCACATGTGATTATGCAAATGAGCTAGCTTTTGACTGTGCCTGAGGTTTAGGCCTTAGGAAGATCAAACTTTCTTAGGCCTTAGTACAAAACCACTTTATTATCTTTGGTTTCATCTCAACAGCCACATAACATAGATATGAAAGAAGTACTCACAGATTTAGAGTTGACCCAGGTCAACACAATTTTTAAAAGAGAGAACTCTGCCAAATGGCTGCACTTTTTTTTTTAGAAGAGTTTAAATTTAGAGTTTCCAGATCTCTTAGTGTATAGTAGATTTCCAAAGTGTGAGTTTGAAAACCAGAAAAATTCTGCATATCTGACCTTAAAAGTTTTGATTACTTTATTCAGTTTCCAAAGTGTGTACTTGGCTTTCCAATTTCTAATTGAAGAATTCATTAGTTATCAGCCTCACGGCAGTGGACTTTAGAATGTCTTATTTCACATACCTGTGAATTTGTGAGTTGAAGTGTGACTGGCCTTCTCCTGCATGTTTATATAGCACAGTCACATTTGTCTTGTTGGGAGGATAGCCAGGTGTCATCGACAGCACATTCATTTAGAGCCAGTCTTGACTTTAGGTTGACCTCCATGTTCTCCTGGGAAAAGATAATTATGCAACTGTGGACAGAGAAGAAGAGTAAGCCACACTAGCCAAGAGATAATAAGGATGTAGAGGCATCTCTGTCTCTGTATTTATTGGTTTTGTGGGTTTGAGATATATCCTTAATGTTATTTCAATGGAGTTTTTAAAAAGGAACAAAATCTCAAGTGTTAAGACTAGCTCCTTCCTGTTTTTTCTTCCCTTAAATTTCTACATTTTACTGACAAAGCAAAATAGGAAAAACTGTGTTCTTTAAAGTGCTTTATAATTTTTTAAAATAAATCACCTGATTATAAGCTTTTGTTTTTATTATAAAGAAAAGAATATTGTGTTCTTTTCTCTCCAACACAGAAGTCATGTAGTAAGGCATTTATGGAGGGTGCATTTACTCTTTCAGGCCAGTAGGGAATTGCTATCTTTGCTTTAAACTTGCATGGTTCCTAGAATCCTGAAAAGTCTAACGTCACTCACCACACACCTGCCATACCAACCGGGAGTGACTTAGGCATTGCGGAAAGTCTGACTCACTGGATGTAATGAATGTGACTGCCATTATTGAGTTGGAGAGCAGCCGAGGAGAAGGGATTGGTTTATGGTATGTGTTGAAAATCTGTAAAGTCAGATTTTATTAGATCAGTGTGGAATGGGAATTCCAGAGAACAGAGCCTTCTAGAATATTTGCAGTAGAAATATATATACACACATATATGCATACATATATATGAATATACATACATATCCCTTTGAGTGTCAGTTTTAAATACTTTTGGTCTTTAGTAACATTGTGCTCACTACTTGTTTAGAAGATCAGCAGCTTTGGAAATCTCAGAGTAACAGTAAATATTGTGGTCTTGCATGTCTGCTACCAAAATATGTGGGTGCTTTTGAAATACTTTGCAATGTACATGTATCATAAATCTGTAAAATCTTAAACTCTGAAATGATCTTTGTATCTCCAAGGAATATTTACAACGCTTCTGACAAAAGACATCTATAAAAATATTTATCAGCACATTAAAAATGTAATTCAAATACCAAAGAACATAAGTAGTGCACAAAATAGAGGAAAAATGGAATGCCTTTATTTTCTTTTATATGGGTCTCACTTAAATTTTAACTTAATGCTTTATATTAAATTCAGCAATTCAGTTATTTGACACTTCAAATGATAATATATGAAAGTAATAATCAAAATGCAGACATTGCAAATTAAAAATCAAGAATTTTTATTCTAGGATAGTCTGAGGCTATTTATTATATTTACTGAATTTCAACACTTAGCAAGAGTGTAGCTTTGAGGTAACTTTCAAAAGAACAAATACATATAGAAAACAAAAATCAAAGATTAATTTTCTGACCCTTTATACATTAGTATTCTTTTTCAATGGAAAGGCATTAAGTGATCAACTTTTAGAATCTTAAGCTGTTTGGCTTTGATGAGACTTTATGAGAAAATATTAAAAGAAAACTATGTTTCTCAAACTACTGGAAACCTAGTGCGTTTTGATTTATGTCTTTGTGATTTGTTGTTATTGCTCTTAATTATGGTCTGCAAAAATTACTGAGCACTTCCAAGCTTTTAAATATTTGTTTCCAAAAGGATGGAATTGATTTTCTCACTTTCCATTTGATTTTTTCACTCTTGTTAGACCGTGAAGCAATGGAAAAGTTTTCTTTTTAATTTTATTGGGAAACTTTTATGAAGGGTAGTTTGATTATGAGAATAACCAGTAGGAAGGGGTTGGCCCCCAATTACAGCATTTGAAACCTGTAGAGACATCAGCACTCTCCAGTGTAATCCTTTTTTTTTTTTTTATTCTACCAATGAGAAAACTAAACCCAGAGAAACTGTGGAATCTTCACACACTTGCACTGGTCAGTGGTAAAATGAGAACTACACATAACAACTAGATCTCTTGCTTACCATGTACTCATAACTACTGTGTGACTTAATCCAGCATCACCGAGGTACTAACACCCAGGCCCTGGCTCCTCTCCCTCTGGTATATCCGAGTCTGAAGGTTTTCCTGGCTGTGGGAATGACAGGTGTTTAAACGAAGGCTACTACCTTGGGGAGGAGTGTGGGAGAAGGACTGACACACTGTGGCTTCTCACTGGCTCATGGATGTAGAGCGTTCATTCAGCTGTGACCATGACAGGTCTCTGTCTGAGGATAACTAGTCTCCACCCATTATGCCTTCTTTGGGTTTAGGACCTGGGCAGAGGTACTTTGGATGTCATCTAAGCCTGGATGAAATGTCTGCCTGATAGAGATGAGGGGACTTTGAAATTAGACAACACCCAAGTCACCATTGTCACTGGAAAGTTATCAACGACCAGAAACCCTAGTGCATTTTTAAGCATTAATAGTCAACTCCATGGCAAGAGACATGTTCTTGCCTAAAATTAGTTTTCTGTCTTCACCCCATGATACGTGACCTTTTTCCTTTATAGAGAGTATTGCTGGAGATGCTGGCATTTGATGTGACTATCAAAAGACAATTTAGAGAAGAAAAGCAATGATTGAGTTAATTCATTTTCATAGAACATGCCCTTTACATTACGGAGGTGTCATGGATGCCTTTGAAAGTTGTGGGACCCTGCCTAGCAGAAGACACACACACTCTCATAAATGTTTAAACATCTAGTTTCAGGGTCTTCAAAGATTCTCCTCTTGTCTTCATGCATCCAGTCACGGAGCATTAAAGCACACAGCTTTGTGCACAAAGAGAATTCAAGTATGGATGTAGAGATAAAAGTCTCTCAACTCCTAAATGTACTGACTTTGACGATGGGAGCCATTTCCCATTTGAAGTCACTCAGCTAAAGATGCCGAGGTCTTGTGGTATGTGCTGTGTCAGTGAGCTGAACATTCTTTGCTGTGATGACCCTCATACCTTGAGGGTCACAACTGCAGGAGGCTTTGACTCTCTCTCCATCAAAATGTCTGGAACAGCTTTTCTGAGCAGCAGGAATAGGCTCGGTTGTGGAGCTAATATGGGAGAAGAAAGACTGGAGGAAAGAGAGAGGGAATTATTAAGGGGAACAAAGATTGATGATAGGGCAGGTCAGATACCAGCTGAGAAGGAATGTGCAAGGAACCCCTGGGGCTTGGCCAAGTTGTTAAGGCCTCAAGTTTTTAACTCAGCCAATTTCACAGTCTCTGTTTCATGGGAAGGTCCTTTATAGGGTAGGCTGTCTTTTCTGAGGGTATGCATGACCTCTTGGTTTCCTCAACACTCCCAGCTTCCTAGAACCACCTTTGAACTTTGTAATTCAAATACCAAAGAACATAAAATAGTGCACAAAATAGAGGAAAAATGTAATGCCTCTATTTTCTCTTATATGGGTCTTGCTTAAATTTTAACTTAATGCTTTATATTAAATTCACCAATTCAGTTCTTTGACACTTCAAATGATAATATATGGAAATAATAATCAAAATGCTCTCTACTTTGGATGGAAAAGAAGATCTGTAGTGATAGAAGAGAGAAAGAATTTGGATTATGGAGCTTGAAATGCTTCATTTACATGCACATTATCAAAAGGATTCTTGTGGAATTTATTCTCCTGCCTACCATGGATAATTTTGTTGCATCTCTGAAATTAGTCATTATGCATCAAATGTTTTATATCTTAGTTCATCAGGTTTACTGTTTTTAGCTATGGCTTTTTTTGTTGTTATTCTTCTAAACTATGGTTTATGACCTGATTGTTCACTTACCGTTTTCTTCCCTATTGTGCTTTCTGCAGCAATTTGTAGAAATAGTTGTGGAGATGGATTTTGTTCCCGTCCTAATATGTGTACTTGTTCCAGTGGCCAAATATCACCTACCTGTGGATCAAAATCAAGTACGTTTCTTATATGTGATCTTACTACACTACCTTGAGCTTTTGAGCAAATACTAAGTGTCTTTTTCAATGAGGCTGTAAATAAGGATTATTGTCCTCACTAGCTAGTCTCTATTAATCTTTGGAGACTTAATTGTTGACACACTGAGGGTAATGGGGTAATAATTTTCATTAAGAAAATTGATTTAATTGTAGTCCAGAAGCTATGCATCTGTTTAGTAAGAGCCTAGGTTCAGTGGAGGAGTAATTATTTATGAATAATATCTTTAATTTACTGGTTTTTACTCTGTGCCAGTATTGTTTTAAGTGTTTGACTGCATGATGTTATTTACTCTTCACATGAATGCTACGGGGCACCATTGTTGTCATTTTTTTTTTTATAGAGCTAAAGATTGAGGCACACATAAGTTAAGTCACTTGCCCAAGATAATATAGAGCTGGATCCAGGTATTCTGATGCCTGAGACTATTAGACTCAAATCCTTGACTCTCTTTCTTGCCTTTATTTAATTCTAGGGGCTTATATTCTACTTTGTGTGCTAACTAATGGGAAAGGAGAATAGAATTGGGAAGACAACAATTATTTATTGTATACTTGAACAGATGCTTTACAGATATTAATTCCCAACTCTAAGATCATCATAACAGTGACTAAGATTGCGTTATTCTTGACCAAAGCAGACATTGTAGGTTCTTTGTGGGCCAAGAATAATCTTTTAGGCTGCTATTTAAGATATCATAACAGGATGCTAACAAGTAGATTTTTTTTATTTAAGTGCTCAATAGTTAAATAAGTTTTAAGTCTTCCTCAAACTAGTATGAAGCTTTTGTTTTTAACATTCCCCTCTACAGGTTTTCCCTATATCAAGATAATAAAGAACAATCTGTCTGTCTGGTCAGGAATTTAAGATTCAAGATTCATACAATAAATGTCATTGTTTTTTGATGAAACTAATGATTAAAATTCCAGTTTCACCTTCTGTGAATATAATCTATCATTTTCTCAGTCTTTAAAAACCTATTATTCAAAATTCTTCAAGACTATTGACCATCCTGAACAGCAAATTTCCCCCCAGTGCTTTCCCACATCTTCCTTGCCCATATCTTCATTATCCTATTCTCTTAGTTTTCTTACTTATGATTTCAGCCCAATCCTAACAGAATTTTACAATTCAATTTTCCAGTTCCTCCACTGGGCCCACCCTTAGTTTATAGCATGTATTGTACTAGAGAATGCGTGAATTCCTTTCACCTTGAGTAATAACTCATTTGCTTTTCAGGAATTTTTCTGTCCTTTCCAATCCTCTTCTTGCTCCACCTCCCTAAAGCATTTAAAGCACCATTAACCACTAACTTCTTGAGTTGCTCTCTTTTTTCCCCCCTCACTTGTGTGATATCATCAACCCAGATGTCCCTACTCTTGATTATTTTTTAAATTTCCTTTTGGATCTTCTCCATTAGTCTCCCTTTCAGAGTTTGGCATTCACGAGAGTTCCGTCCTTTTGTATATAAATATAAAACTTATTTATACACATGCCCACAATTACTATCAGTATGTTAATAACATCTGTAGAGTTGATCCCTCCACTGAGCTTCACATTCACATGTTCCATTTCCTAGTCCACATCTCCGTTCAGTAGTATATGTTGAATGTGTAGTGAGCATCTGAAACTTGGTTGCATGACCAAGATGAGGCTCTTAATTTATTGCTGCCCACTGTCTCTTCCTCCACAGTTCCTCTTGCTTTAGCTAATGGCACTGTCATCTACTCAGTGCTTAAGCAACTTTTTCTATTTCTGTCACATCAATTCTTTTGACAAGAACTGTAGGTTCTAGTAGAAAATATAGTTCAAATCCATCCTCTCCTTTCCATTTCCACTGGTACTGTGTGGTTCACACTACCCTCATTAATCACCTAAACTATGGTAATAATATCCTGATATGTTCCTCAGCTTCTGTTCTTGTCTTCTTCAGATCTATTCTTTGCAGAACACCTAATCTTTTAAAAATACAAATCTCATCACTTCCCTGTTTTATTTATATCCTTTTAGTGGCTCCCTTTTACATACAAGATGTAATGCAAACTCTTCTGTGGCTGAGAGGACTTTGCATTTTTCTGGTTGGCCTCTGCCTCTTCTGCTTCTGCAAGAGCTCCTCTTCCCTGTCTGCCTCTTCATAATCATGTGAATCATTTATTTAAAGAGGAAATCCTTTACTATCCTAAGGTCTTTGTGTTTACTAACTTCAATCTCTGTGTAGTTCCTTCCTATAACTTCTCGTGCCTGGCTCATTCTTTCCCTTTAGAATTTGGCTTACATGTTGCATCAGACTTGGTCTTGTCTGGCTGTTCAATGTCAGTTCCACCTTGACTTAAACTATTTTCCTTTATACCAGTTTCCTGCTGAAAATTCATCGCTACACATAGTGATACTCTGGGATTTGTTTACTTGTGTGTAAACTGTCTCCCTATGGAAATAAAAACTCCATAAGGTAGACAGTAAGTCCATCATGCTTGCCAGATACTAGGCAATTATGACAGACACTCAACCCCTGCATTGTGAATGGATATGCGAGTACCTCCTGCATCCTAGAAACCATACCACTAGTCACCCTATATTTATTTTCTTTAACATGGAGAGTGCAATATATTTTAAATACATACTGAATACCATATTTTGGGACAGATTTGTTCATGTGTGTGATGTGACACATAATCCAGTCATATCATTTACTTCTATAGAATGCATTTGTCATTGAATTAGTTATTTCATATAGCTTTATAACTCTCAGGCATGCTGTAATTTTGGTGATTAATACCTTTTTTTTTTTCTTCCTTGCAGTTCAGCAGTGCAGTGTGAGATGCATGAATGGTGGGACCTGTGCAGATGACCACTGCCAATGCCAGAAAGGATATATTGGAACTTACTGTGGACAACGTAAGGAACATTGAGATGTACTTGATTTGCTAGAATTATTTGATTTTGTGGTTATTTCATACTAAGTCTTTTTTTAATGAAATTTTTCATATTTTTATACATTTTTTTAAAGATTTATTTATTTATGCATACAAGCTGGGGTACAGGCCAGAGGCGTGGGGCGGCGAGAGGGTTCACCAGAGACAGAGTGGGGAGCAGAACAGGCAGAGCAATGGAAATACGCTGCTGAGGGGAGCAGCGGGGTAAAGCAGGAGAGGTCTGCTGCACCATGTGGGAATCTCCCCGGCTAGGCGTCGAAATCGCGTTGCCGCTGACGACAGCTCCACAGTGCAGCGCTTAATTGCTGTGCCATCAGGGTGGCCCTTCATACTAAGTCTTTTTTTCTTTTTAAAGATTTACTTATTTATACATACAAGCTGGGGTACAGGCCAGAGGCGTGGGGCGGCGAGAGGGTTCACCAGAGAGAGAGTAGGGAGCAGAACAGGCAGATCAGAAATACACTGCTAAGGGGAGCAGCGGGCGAGGCAGGAGAGGTCTGCCGCGCCATGTGGGATTCTCCCCCGCCGGGCGTCGAACTCGCGTCGCTGCTGCCGACAGCGCCACAGCGCAGCGCTTAACCGCTATGCCACCAGGGAGGCCCCCTTCATACTAAGTCTTAATTAAAGTCTTGTAAGCCTATGATCCTTACAAAATAATACTTTTTTTTTTAAAAGATTTATTTATTTATGCATGCAAGCTGGGGTACAGGCCAGAGGTGTGGGGTTGCGAGAGGGTTCACCAGAGACAGAGTGGGGAGCAGAACAGGCAGATCAGAAATACACTGCTGAGGGGAGCAGCGGGCGAGGCAGGAGAGGTCTGCCGCACCATGTGGGACTCTCCCCAGCTGGGCGTCGAACTCACATGGATGCTGCCAACAGCTCCACAGCACAGCACTTAACTGCTACGCCACCAGGGAGGCCACAAAATAATAATATTTTAAGTCATGCCTTATAATTGAATTTTTAACTTTTGTCCTAAAAGATATTTTTTCTAAATTTTTTAGAATTTCTGTATTTTAGAGTATTGATGTGATCGATACCATTAATGTGTACATTTTGACACACATCATAAGTAAACATTTACTTATTTTTCTTTTCTCTAGTTCTATAAAATATGTATACCTTTATGGAAAAAAAAATGGTAAAGTTTTCTGTAGTCTTGCTCCATCTTTAGAACATACCAAAATTAAGCCTAGGAGAGCCAATCTTATGCATTGTCCTCTGCTCAAATATATTTAATTATTTAGTACAACAGTACAGCAAGGCAATGGAATGATTTTTTAAAATCAGATCTTGTTGTGAAAGAGAGAGCTTTAAGCCAACAAACTCTTACCTTCACTCACTGGAGACTATCCTGTGCTCATGAAGAAATAACTTTGGCAAGATTGTCAGCATTGTAGCTTCTGGAAGGTGATATGTTACTGGGGAATACTTTACGTCAATGTTTCCCAAACAGTCAGACTCTTTTGGGAATCCCCATATTTTTAAGTATGGATGAGTTTAAGGACATGACACATTGAAGAAAGTTGAATCCTAAAGATTAATAAAGTCTCTTTTTAAAATTCATTTGCTTTTCATCAGATAAGGAGTTTAGGTATGCTGCTCATCTTCAAGGTCTCCCTTAGAATTACTCATTTCCCTTTTTAACACAGAAAGACTGTTTCTGGTGTGCAAGGGTATCTGGCATGTTTTCAATTAACTTCATTTTATTTTCTTTGCAGTTTAAGTTTTTCTAACTGTAGTACTATATGTAGCCTTAAACTTTCCTTTTTAGCCATTTTTTAGTATGCATGCAGTTCATTGGCACTAACTACCTTCTCAATGTCATACAACCATTGACCACCGTTCATCTATTGAGACCAGTATTTTTGCAAAAATAGGAGATGGCAATTTAATAACTCTTTTAGGTGAAGGTTGGCCAGGGAAAAGTGGGAAAGAACTAGAAAACAGTGGAACAGAAATTGTAGCAGTTTCTTTTTTTCATGAATGACTTCCATGTTTTCTTCATATACTCATTTTTTCCCATGTTTTATACAGTAAACTCCAGTTTTTAATCATAAAAAAAAGAGAAAGTCTATTATGAACACGGTAGAAGTATCCTGTTGGAACTATCTAAGGTGTAGGTGTATGTCTCTGTATTTTCCTGACTTACAGAAAGAGCACTGGTAGATGTGTCCCTTCCTTGCTCTCATGCAGAATTGAGCAAAGAGAGGATGCAAAGTAGTTTTCGTACTGGAGGGGGCACTTTTTTTATTTTATTTTATTTTATTTTAAAGATTTATTTTTGATTTATACATACAAGCTGGGGTACAGGGCAGAGGCGTGGGGTGGCGAGAGGGTTCACCAGAGACAGAGCGGGTAGCAGAACAGGCAGATCAGAAATACATTGCTGAGGGGAGCAGCGGGCGAGGCAAGAGAGGTCTGCCGCGCCATGTGGGATTCTCCCTGGCCGGGCGTTGAACTTGCGTCGCCGCTGCCGACAGCTCCACAGCGCAGCGCTTAACTGCTGCGCCACCGGGGAGGCCCTGGAGGGGGCACTTTTATGTTCTCCTACCCCTGTGTCAAACCATTTGATGTCTCCAGACTTTTCTGTCAGGGTAAAGTGAAAAGTATTGCATAGGAAGAGCATCACATCCCTGAAAATCTGTTCTCTAGATAGTTTCTTGGAGTGAAACCGCCCTGTCTAACCTTTATCTCAGAGGAACTAGAACATAGTATAAAAAAACTATATAACCAACAAAATTCATTACTCAGCAAATCAAAAGTAGAAGTACAGAAGACAGTAAAGAAGATAGAAGACAACTTCTGTCTGTCAGCTCCATAAATAGTTTAAGGAAGACACTTTCTAAGTTGCTGTATATTGAGAGAATGTAACAGACGGAGAGTAAAAAGCTAATGTAATGATTTCCAGCTTGAGAATTAAAAAAAGTCCTGAAAGTGTGTTGCTAAGATGAGAATTCTAAAAAACATTTAAATTGTTTAGATACTTTTTTAGAAATCTTAAAAGCACTCTCTCATTTCACTGGTCATTCTTTATGGAGTAATGACTGTTAGCGCCACACCATGCAGGGTGAGAGAAGCACATCCACTATACACAGGGGATTACCCCAGCCTTGCAGAGTTTATATTGGCTGGGGAAGACAATTAACAAGTAACTGAAAGGGTAAATACCTAATACAAATTTAGGTAATGAGAAATCCCCAAAGAAAAAAGCAAGGTAAGGAAGTGAGAGAGTCTGGGTCAGGCTTAGCAATTCTTTGTTGTTTTTACACTGGGGATCTCTCAGAGGGTAACTCTGAAGACAGGCCTGCATCTGTGCTTAATTCTATGGAGAGTGTACTGAACAGAGGGAAAAGCAATTTAAAAAACTGCTGGTGGCAACAGACTTCATGTGTTTAGGAGATAGGCGGACCCATGCAGCTAGAGGAAAGGAGAATAATGGTAATGCTAGGAGGTGAGTTCAGAAATGGAGATGTAGGGCCTAACAGACCAAGGAAAGACATTTGGTATACTCTAAATGTTAGGGGAAGCCACAGGGCCATTTCGAGCAGTAGAGTAATATGATCCGATTAACATTAAAAAAATCAAAATCTCTCTGGGTGCTGTGTTGAAATTAGATTTTAGAAAGGTCAAGAAAGAAAGCAAACAGGTCCTTTGGGAGACTGCTACAGAGATGGTGTTGGGTGATATTTGGGCTGTAGTAATTGAGCATGCGGAGATAGAATCGGTGGAAGGAAATAAGTGCTGATAGACTGTGTGTGTGGATATAAAAAAAGAAAAAAACAAAGATCCATAGTGACAATGACAAGATTTTGGTGGTGCTCCAGGAAATGGTGATGTCATTTCCTGATATGGTAAACACCTAGAGGGAGTGGGTTGGACTAAGGGATAGGGTATTGCTGAGAACATGGGTTATCAGGAGTTCTGTATGGGAGCTGATAGTTAGAGAAGTCTGTTAGACCCCTCCAAGTGGAGTGAACTATGAACTAAGATTTTAGGAGAAAGAACAGAGGAAGGGATAGGAGTTGGGAGCTTATTGGTTGAAATTTTATATATTTTAACCATAGGCCTAGAGGAAGATCATTAGGAAGTTATACAGATAGAGAAGAGAAATGGGTTGAAACAGAGCCCTGATTCATCTCAACATTTTAAGATGCAGAAGAGGATGAGAAGCCAGCAGAGAAGAGTGAGAAGGAGTAGATAACAAAACAGGAGTGAGACTGAGAGAAGTCGTGGATGACAAAGGAAGAAGGTGGCACTAGTGGTAAAGACTTATATTGTCCTAGGTCAAAATAATAGGCTTTTGTTTCTTTCTTTTCTGTTAGCATCTTAACATAGCTAAGCATGATATTTTTATGTACTTTATTTGTATAGAAGTAACAATCATAATTCCAAATTTGACTTATGGCCAAGTGTCCATACCTCTGTTGAGTGATACAGGCATCTAATAAAAATATATACCTATCATAGTTGCTCAGTAAACATTTGCTGAATAAAATATTCAGACTTTTTCTCTACATGATCGGTGTTTTGTTTCACAGGCTGACCAATGTAAAACGGGGTACACATCCCCCCAGCCCCAGATTGTGGTAGGCAGTGCAGAAACCAGCTCCTTTCTATGATTTGTCTTTTTCTCTCCTGCCTTTTGCTTCATCCCATACCAGGTGTCAGCATTTTTTTCCCTCCAGGGTGGTCAGCATTCTTTCCGTGATGGAAATTTGGGCATATTCTAGTTTCTTTCCAAAGCCAATTTAAATGTAAATTTCTGTTTCCATTATATTTTATTACCAGAAATAGTATTTTATAAAATAACTTTCATAGCTCATTGAGGAGTAGGAAAATTACTTCTTCCATTTTTTTGTTCCACTTTTATCTGTATTGTTGCTTCATTTCTTTTGCTGTTACTCTTCACCTTAAACTTTGGAAGTTGTAGAGCAAGCTTTGCTTTTCATACAAGCATGCATAGCACAAAAGAGAACTGAATTTCAGGGTATTCACTGCATCGCTTTGTTTTCTGCATCATTTTATTTATTTCTCCAACTCATATGGTGGAGGTCTCTTAGCTCAATTTTACAAGCAAGGAAGCTGAAAATCAGAAATAAGATGTGATTAGGATGTACTGGGGACAGCAGAGTTATCTGTTCACTGCTTTATTCTGTATCCCCAAATAGTGCAGGAAGTGCTCAGAATTTTTTACTTTTCTCAGGGTCTACGGCATATCAAATTCTAGAATATATGATCAGAATACAAAGGCAAACAAACTCCAGTCACAGTCCTGGAAAAGCTTATGTTCATTTGAGAACCAGGGGTATAAGCAATTAACTGTACTGGGGATCCTGTTGTTATTCACAGGACCCCTTTACTCTTTGAAAATTTGAGATCGCAAAGATCTTTTGCTTAAATAACTTACATCTAATAGTATTTTGCATAATATTAATAAAAATTAAAATTGAGAAATTTTTAAACTTTTATTTAATGCATTTGAAATGACAATAAGACCATATTGCACGCTAACATTAAAATTTATGAGCAATAACTATGTTTTCTATAACAAAACTAAGTTTAGTGAGAAGTGAGGCAGTCTAACCTAGACAGATTAGGCTAAGTTTATTTTGTACTGGATGAACCCTTTCTAGGTATCTTGAGGTTTATCCAGTTCTCTTCTTCCTAGAAGTTGGAAGCTGAGTGTCAATCCTGAATGCTTTTCCCCATGCTCATCTTAAAGGCTAACAAATGTGTAATGAGAGATTACATCTCAGAAAGTGAATTTCATTCACATTTATGATTTGATAGTATTTTAAAAAAATCTCATGTTTTAATTAATTACATGAGATGAGTGTTACCCTTTTGCAGTACAAAGTTTAACAGTTGAACTCTTCAAATTCTGGCAGTTGTTTCTGTGGAATTACACACTACTTAGATTTCTCTGACAGCTTTTTGTTTTCTTCCAGGGCCCTGTCCACCCCCAGCTTTCTCACGCTTCTCATGACCTTTATTCCCTTTCTTTTATCCTCTACATTTATTCATCTAATTTTCTGCCCAAATTTATTTCAAAGCAACGATGAGTTGGAAATGCTCTGTAGAACATAGCTGGGGACAAGTGAAGGAGCAGAAAATTGTGGGTACTAGGGAGATACACCTAGGCAGATGCATACAGAACTGTCTTTGAGCAAAGCCTGATGCAGACAAAGAATTTACTACCACTGGCATAGTGATGCTTTAAGAGGACGATAACCTGCTATCACAAAGTATGTTTTGGTCTTGTTACTGCCAACAGGACAGTTGACTTTCTGGATTCTGGATGTTGTTGATACAATTCAATATCCCTGGTAGGGAAATGGCATAATTGCATCTCTAGATACCACATTTATTTACTGAGTTTTCCACTTCTGATAGGTCCTTATTTGAAATGCACAGAAATGTTCTTTGCTCCCTTACCTCCCTTTAATGCTCTAAGTTCTATTTTGGGGCCATAGGTCACAGTATATAATCCTCTTCTTCATCTGTAAAGACAGAGTGTCTCTGTGCAACAGAGAGGGTGGGTTGGAAGATACACTCTTTGGTTCGGTATTTTAGAAGACAGGAGTCTTGAATTTAGCTGTCATCACTATGGTTTTCAGTGTATGCAGGATTCTGCATAGTGATCACTCAGGAAACTCTTCAACTTACTAGTTTTTAATGTATAATTGACATACAACATTATATTAGTTGCACATGTACAAAATAATGATTCACTGTTTGTATATATTGCAAAATAATCACTACAGCTAGTCTAAATAATATTCATCTCTGTACATAGTTGCACATTTTTTTCTACAGTGAGAACTTTTAGGATCCATTCTTTTAACAATGTTCAAATATGCAATACAATATTTTTTTCTAATTTTGGATCTTGATTTTTATTTGAGGTATTTTTTGGATGTCACCATAAGTTACCACACCATAATGCACTCACACAAAATCGCCCATAGTCCACCACCCCAGTCCTTTGTGCCTCCTTCCCTCTTTGCTCTTAGCCCTCCCCCACCTCCTCCCAGATACAATATTATTAATGACTGTCACCATGCTGTACATCCCATGACTTATTATTTTATAACTGAAAGTTCATGTCTTTGACCCCCTTCACTTATTATACCCATTCTCCACTTCTTGCCTCTGGCAACCACCAGTCTCTTCTGTGTGTCTTTGAGCTTAGTTCTATTTTGTTTTTTTCCCATTCAAGTGAGATCATACAGTGTTTATCTCTTTCTGACTTATTTAACTCAGCACAGTGCCCTCAAGTTCCATCTATGCTGTCGCAAATGAGATTTCCTTCATTTTTATGTCCAGTGATATTCCTTTTATGTCACATTTTCTTTACTTACTGACTAATGGACACATAGTTTGCTTCCTTTAGGAGACTTACAGACTCTGCCTGCTGAGCCGAGTTACACTGAGGGCAGGTGGTGGGGGGAGGGCTGCTACTTAGGTTTATATGTGACTCACTGTCTTCTTCAGAACCAGCCCAACCCCGAATCCTGGCCTCTGTCATCACAAGTATAAAGGCACCAAAGAGAATGTATAATGTAAGAATATGTCATCGTTACTTAAGGAGTTTGGACTGTGGGTTTATTTTATATAAAATGATGTTCTGATACTGTTAGTTCCCCGCCCCCCTTTCCTTCCATAACCTGAATGTACACTCTACATAATGGCTTTTTCTCTGAGTATTTTACTGCTGAATTGATGGTATTTCTCCATCCATTTTTCATGTTAGTTTCATCCTTTCCTCTTCCTCCCCTTTTAAAAACAACTCTTCTCTGATTATTTTCTCCCCTTGAGTGCCATATCTTATTTATTTTTCCATTTCATTTTCACTCACTTTTTCTACTCTTCTCTGCTACCTAGAGTCTGCTTCCTTTTTCTGTATTTCTCCAAATTATAATTACCTTCCTTATCTAATTAATATCGGAAATAGACTAATAGAACTGAAATGGAGGATTGAATAGTTATATTCCTACTAAGTGAACCTCAGAGCCAGTCAGTCCTTGTGATTCTAATAAAAAATAATACTTTTACCAAATGTTTGCTTAACAGTGTGACTTACATGATAGCGTAGACTTTTGTCTCAATATACTCCTAAATGTGCTTACTTAAGTGCATAATGTGAACTGTAACTTGTATTTAGAGATGAGATCTGTCATTGACTGCATCTCCACACTACTATATTGTACTTAGAGATTTACTATGTAACGACTTTCTTGCTGTGTTTGTGTACAGCTGTCTGCGAAAATGGTTGTCAGAATGGGGGACGTTGTATTGGACCCAACCGCTGTGCTTGTGTGTATGGATTCACTGGTCCACAGTGCGAAAGAGGTAAGAAGAGTGAAATTAGACCCTCCTTTGGAGAGTTTATGCTATTGCAAAAAATACTTAATTTTTTCTTATGTAACTAAAATTCTACTAATAGAATAATATGTCCATTCGTCTTTGATTATGCCTATATAATTTGAATCATAAAGATCTTAAGATACAGCTAGTAACAGACGTCCATTTTTTCCATCAATTACCTCAGTACAGAAGGCTAGCTTGGGGGCGATGGCTCTAGGGTAGTTTTGAGTGAGTGACTGATGACAACTGTGCTTAATAACACTATGCTTAATTCAATTTGGAGTCACAGTTGGGAGTACTGCTTCTATTAAAAAAATAAAATCAGAATGTTCAAACTTCAACCCCAGTAGAAATCTGACATAAATTGCCCTAACCAATACGAAAATATGTTACAACATATAATGAAAAGTCCAGAGCTAGTAGACTTCAGGTAGGATATGATCAGATCTTTCATTCTGTTACTCTCTTCTTTGCTGTGCTTTTTTTTTTTTTTTTTTTTTGGTCAGTTTCACCCTACTTTGGAGTTCTCTGTGATTGTAAGAGACTGCCAGCAGAAACTGAGGCAGCATGCTTATTTGTTCACATCTATATAGAGAAAAATCTCTGTTTTAACTATGAGCCAATAATAACCTTTAAAAATAATCCATATGCTGATTGCTGAATTTTTGAACCAGTCTATGGCAAGGCAGTTGGTATTAATATGTTTGACATACACATATCAGGCTCTGTCATTGGAAAAAGGTTGATATAAGTTTGCCCAGAGTCACATGGGAGGGAGAGTTTCATATCTGATCTCAGTAGAGGTTCTGGTGGGCAGGAGAAAAGAGGTAGGGGAAAGGATAGTAGGTAAGTACCCAACATTGTCTATTTTGACTTTATCCATGTAAATGGTCAGACAATCCAATATGAAACCAATTTATCATAGTTTGGATAGCTGTTAAGCTCATGATCTAAGTCTGATGAAAATTTCTTATGTCATTGCACTAAGTGAAGTATTAATGATGTCCTGATAGCAGATGAGTGCTAGTGGCATACCAAAGAAGTTATACATTGTAAAAGGAGATCAATAATTATTTGGTACTAAACCATAAGAATAAAACTAAGCTTAAGGTAAAAGCAGTATTACATAATCTTTCATAAATTAGTACCACCTCAATTTGTTTTCCCAGGTCTTATCAGAGTGTCTAAAGGTATATAGCACTTTCTTTGTTGTGAAACTGTAGAGTATATGAAGCTATGCCATTGAAATATTATAAATAGTGGTGTTGATTTATATTTGTATGGAGGCTTTGGATTACAAAGAAACCTCATATTTTAAAAGTTGTCTTCATTACCCTGACAAAAACTTCAACTTGGTATTCTGGCTAAATCTTGAGAAGAAACTGAGAAATTAGAATTTTATGGTGAAGCTGGAAAAGTAAAATATATGTAGCTTTTTAAACATACAGTTGTATGTATATGTCCACCTCAAGATATTTATATTATTCCTAAGGTAACAGAGATTTTTTTTGGATCTAAAGTACATTCCACAAATGACAGAGTTCATGGTTATACTTAGGATAAATTTAAATTTATCGATGTTATCCAGAATAAAAATCACTTATGAAATAATTAGTCTAAAAAGATACTTTGTTAGACTGGAATTACAAATTTCCTAGATGGTGTTTGGTTTATTTAAACCCCATAGGATAGAGAATAGTTAAAAAAAATTTTTTTTCAAGCATAATTATAATTGGCAGAACTGATGTTCATTTTTTCTGAAAGTCATGTAAACTTTGCAGTCTTTCATCCTGAAGCGTATTTCAAGTTCAATTCCTAACTGGCAAAGGATTTGGGTAGTTTCAACTTAGAGGCTTCCAGATATTACATCACTATTCCTCAACAGTTATTCATTCATTAGATTTGTTAGTCCTTACTAAATTTATGGGGATTCAATAAAGATGTATATATATTTCACATGTACAGTAGCATGTTTTTAGAAGAAATTACCGCATTAATTAGTTAACGAATTGACTTGAGGAATATATTTTAAAATGTGGGTTTGTTTCTTAAAAATCTTTCAAATTTCTGTCCTTCATATGGAGTTCTTTTTTTTTTTTAAAGATTTATTTTTTATTTATACATACAAGCTGGGGTACAGGCCAGAGGTGAGGGGTGGCGAGAGGGTTCACCAGAGACGGAGAGGGTAGCAGAACAGGCAGATCAGAAATACACTACTGCTGAGCGAAGCAGCGGGCAAGGCAGGAGAGGTCTGCTGCGCCATGTGGGATTCTCCCCGGCCTGGCATCGAACTCGCGTCGCCGCTGCCGACAGCTCCACAGCGCAGCACCCAACTTCTGTGCCACTGGGGAGGCCCCCATATGGAGTTCTTAACCTTCATTTCTTCCAAAGAAGTTAGTAGTTTCCTCTCCTAGATTGTAATCATGAGCTTTAACACTTTTAAAATATATTTTAATAAATTTTTTAATACATGATACCCAATCCTACTAGAAACAGAGTTTATAATTTTTCTCAATAAGCATTGATTACATAGATACAAAAGGAATAGCTTACATTGAGCTTAGTGAAGGGCTCATGTGCCCTGTTAACATTTGAAGTTTGTATTGTCTTTTTGCATTATTGAATTTCAAAATACATGTTCTTTGTTCTCTTAAAAATACTTATAAAATTAGGGATAGGTTTCCTCCTTAATGTAGAACACATTTAATTTCCCTTTAAATTGGTCTCTTGGGGTCAGTGGAATGATTAAACATTGCTTTTCTTGCTATCTGGGCCTCTGGCAGACCAGTTTCCGGACTGGAGACAAGAGACTGAGTGGTAACTGATGGCCGACATGATTGTAGTATTTAACTTGTGTCTTGGTGCTTGGTAAACTGAACCTCTTTGAGTTCTCATCTCACTCCGCTGATATGTACAGTGACCTTTTGTACTTAACATTAAAAAAGAAATGTTCTTTGTGTCCAATACTGGTTGCAAAATGTGGGCAGCTCAGCAAAATATGGTCATATAGACCAGACCCAAGTATCCAACACACATAAAGGGACTCAATTTTGTTGCTCCTCTCTCCAAACAGATGTCATTTGAAAAAAGATAAATATTGCATTCAGTATACACATGAGAATACATAGAAATTAAATCAGTATTACAAATAAAGATTTAGTGTTTTTTTCCCTCACACTTAAAATGTACCTTATTATATGTCAGTAGAAACTGGAAAGGGTGGAGGCAAGAAATGAGTCTATCTGGGCAAAATACATTGATTACTTGATCACAGATATGCCTGCCCCAACCCCTTTTCCACTTTTTTGATTTAGTGATTGTTGAAACCTTATGTCATAATTGAATTTTCCTTGATGCTTATGTAAGGACCATCTGTTAGAAATATATTCTAGACTCTTAAAGTATACATAAATTACTGCTACAATTGTTTCTAAGCATGATTTTCTTATAAAAGTGTGTAAATTCTGTAATTTTTAAAATACTTTCATGCTGAGTAACTTTTCATTCAAAATGTACATTTTCCAGTAAAATGGTACCTTAAAAAAGAGGGTTAGAGATTTATTTTTTAATCTATGAACGTTTATAAGAAAAAATCCTTTTGTTAACCTAAACTTGCATCAAAAAGAAATTATGAGATCAAGTTGCAAATGTTAACATTTATAAATCTCATGTATTTTTTAAAGATGTATTTATTTTTGCATATAAGCTGGGGTGCAGGCCAAAGGTGTAGGGCGGTGAGAGGTTTCACCAGAGACAGAACAGGCAGATTGACCAAAATACACTGCTGAGGGGAGCAGCAGACAAAGCAGGCAAGGTCTGCTGTACCACGTGGCAATCACCCTGGCCAGGTGCGAGCTCGAACTTGCGCCGCCACAGCCGCTGACAGCACCACAGTGCTGCACTTAACCCGTTGCACTACCAGGGAGATCCCTAAATCTCATATTTTAAGCTTTATGTATAATGAAAAGTGGGTGAATTTCTCATCCAGTTATAGAAGTTAATACATAAACTCAAAGTCTAAACGTGTGCCGAGAAGTAGTCACTCAGCCGCTCCTTATATACCTCCAGTCATGGGGTACTCTGTCATTCATTGACTCACCCCATCTTAGTGTTTCATTGTCAGAGTCTGGTATAAACGCTGCATTTTTATGCTCCTTCTCAAGCTAAGTATTTAATAGATCGGTAGCACATCCTTTATTGTCGAATATGGTACTGATGAATATTTCTCTAAAAGAAGTAAACTATAATCTATGACTCAAGTTTGCATAATGGCAACTTGAAATGTAATTATAAGTTCTTGAGTACTTCTGTAAATTTTTGTTCATCCACCCACATTTCTGGAGGTAAAGTAACTGTGACAGCTATTCAACTTTCTCAAATCTTATCTAGATTCTAAGAACAAGAATGGAGACTGGCAAATTTGGGGTTTTCCTGAATTGGGGATCATATAGACCAGGCCCAAGTATGTTCAGAAATATCTACTACTCTAGTTAATCAATATTAATTCCATGGTCTTAGATTTATTAAACATGCATGCTGGGCTCATTTCAACCTGTGAACATTCAAGTAACATAGCAAGTTAATAGTCCAACCAGGAGTACAGTGGAACATGATGAGAGAACAAGATGCTGTTGTACAGAATTCTGTACACAGTGGATTGGATATTTCCAAGAAGTGAATAGTAGTAGTTTTCAGAATAAATTCATTCCATTGTAATGTTCTCACTTAAAAGTAACACATTCATTTTAAAATAATTTAGAAAATGAAACAAGAAAATGCAATTACTCATAATTGTTCTAGTCAGAATGAGTTATTTTAACTTTTTGGAAGATATACTTCAAGTCATTTTATTCTGCTATACATCTTGAGTTCACTAAGATTGGACCTTTACTTTCTTACTAGATTCTACTGTTCTGATTCATGAAATGTAGTTATATTCTGCTGCTTTCCTGTTATAAAATACATTGTATCATGTAATAGAGTATAACAGTTGCACTGCACTTTACAATGAGGGCTAGATGTCTATATTCTGTACAACCACATGATGTTTGTAAAGCTATTTTCTGAATCTCACAGGAGGAACCTTTGCCTAGGTCAAACTTATGGTAGCATTGGAAATAGAAGAACAGGATAGTAAACAGTTTGATTCAATATCTTAAACTGATATAGCTGCCTCCCATAATTATATTTCCTCCTAATTGATGTTCCTCCTGGTCATTTCCAGGTTATCTTTTAGTGTTGTTGGTTTATATTTTAGTAATACAGTGATAAAAATCTATGTAGATAAATCTATGTACTTGATTTTGTTTAGGAAATACTCTAGTAATGGAACTTCTGTGTCCTTGAGTGTGTGAAACTTTAAAACTTTGTATGTTCTCCTTTTCCTCTAAAAAGGCTTTATATGATTTATTCCTTTGACATTACGTTTATAAAGTCCCCATTTCCAAATCTTAGAAATATCTATATTCTTTTTCTCTAATGCTTTTGGGACTTTATCTCTTTGTATCTTTTAAATCACAAGTTGGAACTTTCTAAAGTAAGTTTGTTTATAAGTATGTTTACTTATCTGTTGAATACTTGCTATTAAACTAACTACTTGAACCTAAAATTACAAAGGCAAACAATATATGCTCCCTGTTAATGAGAAATATATGATCTATTTAAAGAACAGAACTAATAATGAAATCATATTTCTTAAGATGAAATACACATAGTAAGTGGCATAATAGGAGTAGGAGAAAATTTATTTGATAACTCAAAATTGCTTCCTGATTAAGGGAGAATTAGAAACATTTTCCTGAGGTTAATTTGAATAAAATAAAACATAACTTTTTGTAATGGAAAAAGCAGTAGTATTGGACTAATTCCTATATTGATAAGATATATCATGATCAAATTGCTAAATAACATTATGTAAACTCCCATTATTAATTGATAGCCACAGTCACTGAGCCGATATTTGTTTCATATAAATAGGATGTCTCCCTTTTCCTTCGCTCCGAAGACTTAGTGGAATGAAATAATAAGGAAAAAAGAGAGAAAGTTACCATCACAGATGTCAGACTCATGTGTGCCTTCACACACGCAAGCGCACACACACACACACACACACACACACATTTCTGCACTCATGAGGCCATTAAGACCATTTTATAACCTTGAACTCTTTAAGCTAAACTTAGCCTTAAATGGGCATCAGAGAAATACCAAAAGATCTGTGGTAACAACTTTTTGGCACTAGCTCAGATGACATCTTTATCTTGAATGTGTTAACAACACAAAGGAAGGGAAATAAGATGGAAAAAGGCAGACAGTGAGAAGTGAAAGGAAAGGAAGTGAAGAAAATGAAGGATGATAGAAAAGGGAAGTACCATGCTAAGACTGAGAGCAGAGATGCTTGAATGTATGAAGGAAGGGTCTATATTTGGGAGAATATCAGTTCATTGAGTGGTCTCATCCAAAAGAGGCCAAGACTACTTTTTTTTTTTTAAAAAGATTTATTTATTTATACATACAGTTGGGGTACAGGCCAGAGGTGTGGAGTGGTGAGAGGCTTCACCAGAGACAGAGTTGGGAGCAGAACAGGCAGATCAGAAATACACTGCTGAGGGAAGCAGCGGGCGAGGCAGGAGAGGTCTGCCGCACCATGTGGGATTCTCCCCGGCCGGGCGTCGAACTCGCATCGCTGCTGCCGACAGCTCCACAGCGCAGTGCTTAACCGCTGCGCCACCAGGGAGGCCC
>PVIJ01013999.1:0-42739 GCA_004024925.1 Scalopus aquaticus
ATATCTATTGAGGTAATATTGATCTACAACACATTATATGTCTTAAGGGTATGTTATTTCACAACACTACCACTAAAGCCCTAGCAATGCTCCATTAGATTCCCCTCCCCCCTTTGTTCCCACCCTACCACACTCCCCTTCTGATATTCTTGTGCTCTTCCCCCTCCTATTTTCATTCCTCTCTCCTCTTTTCCCCACCACCTCCTCTCCTCGATGCCTTATATCTATGGTCAGCTTTCAAGGTTTGTCCTCATCTGACCTTTTGTTTGGCTTCTCTATATTCCACTTATAATTGAAACCATCCAATATTTATTTTCTCTTTCTGGCTTATTTTGCTTAGTATAATCCCCTCTAGTTCCATTCATGTTGCCGACTATCACTTTTCACAACCTTAGCAAAAAATATTACTATGGGGAAGGAATTTAATTTTGTATTCCTTTTGTCCAACTGTCCTTCAACATCACTCATCTATCTATGGGATCCTGGGGGGGGGTGTCTAAAATAACAATATAACTAAAGGAAAGTGAGAAAATGCTGTCAGAATTGAAAGTCAGAGTAACAAAGGATCATGGTACTGGAAGAGAAAAGGTAATGGATTATTCAGTCTGTACAGAGACATGGGGCTTGGGAAGGTAAGAAATGGTCACTGAATTATGATTTAGTAAGCAGGAGATATGAGACTGGGCTGTGGTAGAAAATGGTAGACAAACTTTGAAAAGCTTAGCAATGCAATATGGAAATTGCTTCTTGGAAAGGATCTAAAAATATATCCAAGAAAGAAATCCTCATTGGCATTTTGATATAGTCTAGCAAATCGTTTTTCCTCTATAGTTACTTTAACTTTACATATGAGATGCATCTCTTTAAAGTCAAGGTGCTTTTAGGGAAATTGCATGTCAAATCTTCCTTGGTGGATTTTAAACAGTAATGCCACCTACTTCTACCAGGTTACTTTAAAAACTATTGCTTTTATTAAAATCCATATCCAGAGGATTTGACAGCTTCATGGGTTATTTGCAATCACTGAAAGTAAACTTTCTGGCTAAAAAATCATTCTTACTTTATTAATTCTAGTTGCTTGAATCTTAAGTAGAGGGCTTTTACATTCTTTGCTTTAAGATATGCAGAAAATATAGTACATCTTGCATCTTAACCTTGTTTACAATACATGCAGATATAAGCACATACACATATCCATATCCATATAATAGGCATATATTTATTTTTAAAAATTACAATAAATGCTTATACATTACAAGGCAACACATACTGATATTTTCTATTGTATTGTATTTCATTAAAAGTATTATAAATTGACTCCACTAATCCACTAATGTGGGTTGCATGCTTGCAATTTAGAACACAGCCCTAATTTATTCTTTAAATAAATGTGTGCTTTTTCTTTAAAGCTGTTAACTGGATTTGAGTCAGGAATTTTGGGTGCAAGTAAAAATAATTTTCCATGGATACTGGTACAAAGAGCAAAACTTACACATAGGAAAAGCCATTTCATCTCAACAAATAGTCTAACAATTCATTTAATAAATGTTTTAAGGTAATATTCTGAACTAGTTACTGCTAGGTGCTCAGAACTCTGCAATGTATAAGATGGAGAAGGTTTCCACTGTTAGGTAATTTATAATCTCTTAGAAGAAAAAGACAATAAGCAATCAGACAGGGATGGCTTTTATTATTAAGGTGAATGAATAAGGGGAATAAATGAAGCAAAAAGATAAACTTAAAAGGACTAAAAAGCACCACTGATACTAAGTAGATGCAAGTCTTTGCTAAGCTTGAAAAGTGCAGTTGAAGTGTGGTAGCAAGAGTAAAAAAGTGGGATGGTGGTAGTTTGAAGAGAGATTGAAGGGAAGAAAATGGTAGACTTAGTCTGGATAATTTAGTCAATGATTTGTTATCCTGGAAATGAGGTATATGGACATTTGCTGGAGATGTAAGGGAGAAGCAAGAGGTGATTTACCCAAAAAAATAATTTGGAAAATTTCAACTATTTACAAAAAAAAAAAGAAAATAATATGTTGAACACCCAGATACTCTTTGTTCAGCTTAAACTATTAACAATTTTTGATATTGTTCATTTGTACTCAAACAGTTCCTCCCTTTTCTGTATAATTTTGAAGCAAATCTTTAACATTAGGAAATTTCACTATTAAATGCTATAGCATATCTCTAAAAAGTAATCTTTTTAGACTAGTCATAATACAGTGCAGTTATATTACCCAGAAATTAACAATAACTTCTTAGTATTACTAAATATCAAGTCAATGTTCAGAATTTTCCTATTGTCCTGTAATTATTTTTACCATTTATTTAATTCAAGGTTGGACTAGAGCGTTTTCTTTGTAATTATTGTATCTCATGTTCTTTTATTTATTTGTATACTTTTATTGAAATAACACCATTATATAACACTGTGTAGGTTTCAGGTATATGAATTATAATTGACATCTGTACATGCTACCTTATAATCTCCACCAAAAGTCTAGTTTCCATGTATTGCCATACAAAGAACCCCATTTCTCCCTTTAACCTGTTCCCCCATACTTTTTCTTCTAGAGTGACCACCATTTTTTTCTAATAATCTAGGAGTTTGTTTTTATTTAGTTTCATCATTTTCTTCCTTTTTTAAAAGTTTCATGTGTAAAGCTTTATTTTTTGACATCTATATATACTTCACGGTAATCATCACTAAAATTTTAGTTTTCAGTCAATACCATACAATTGACCACCTGTACACTTTTTACCTGCTCCTTCATCCCTTCCCCTCTGGTAACTACCTTCTATTGTCAGAATCCAAGGTTTTGCTTTTTTTATGAAATATTTTTATATTGAGGTAACTTTAGTTCACAACACTATATATGATTGAGGGGTATAGGTCACACCACTTCAGATGATTTACTGCATCACGCCCACCACCAAAGCACCATTAATTCTCCAACGTTGTCCACTGTGCCCCCTTTCAGCACTGACCCTTTGGTAGCCTCAATTCTACAATCAGATTTCTAGGGTTTGTTTGGCTTAGTTTTGTGTGTTCATTTATTTTGTTCTTTATATTTTACATATGAGTGAAATCATCCATCCTGTATATCTTTCCTTTTTTGACTTATTTCTCTTAGCATAATCACCGCCAGTTCCACCCATGTTGCAAATAGCAAGAGTTCAACTTTTTAAAAAACAAACATACATCAGCACAATGCAAATGTGAGTAATTAGCATTCCTTGTGTATCTACACCAAATCTTTTTAATCTGCTCATATGTTGTTGGGCATTTAGGCTATTTCCTCAGATTGGCTATTGTAAATAGTGATGAAATGAACATAGGAATGCATATATCCTTTCAAATTAGTGTTTTTTTTTTTTATACTTCAGGTAGATACTTAGAGTAAGATTGCTGGATAATATGGTAGATCTAATTTTAATATTTTGAGAAACTTCCATATTGTTTTCCACGGGGGTTCAACCGGTCTCCATTCCCACCAACAGTGTACCAGGGATCCTTTCTCTCCACACTTTCACCAACATTTGTTTCTGGTGTTTTTGATATGGTCCTTTCTCACAGGTGAGAGGTGACTACCTCATGATGGTTTTGGTTTGTATTTCCCTGATGGTAACTGATGATTTTAAACTCTCTGTTTTATAGAGAGATAAAAATCTTCCATTTTTCTGATTGCATTCTGGAGAATTGTTCTTTTCTGTCGATGTCATAGTCCCTTGAAGTATTAAGGCGCCATTTGTTTTAATTTTTTGCTTTAGATTCCATTTTGTTGCTTTAGATTTCCCATTTTTAAGAGCTATCTGTAGCAGTAACTAAAAGAGGTAAACTACTTTTACTTTTCCAGCAGATAATGCTGTGGTCTTATTTTAATTTTAGTTTCTTTATTTCTTTCTTTCTTTTTTTTTTTTTTCCCTCTGCTGTGTTCCCTAGATCCAGGCTTTTATGCAGCAATTTCGGAGTCAGAGGATGGGGGATAGACTTGGGGGCATCCAGCAGGTGTTGTGAGTGTGGTAGGACTAGAGCCATTATGTTTTCGTAGCACCAATATTCCTCCTCTCTGAGTTTCCAGACCAGACACTCTGCTGTCTGCACACTGTCATTTTGCTTCAGGAAGTCATTTCCAGTCCACAGGGGTGGAGGAGGGGGAGTGCCTCCCAGTGGAATCAGACTGGTTTAAGTTGATAGGTATGACAGCAGGAGGTTTAGACATTTCAGCCCACTAATTACTATTTTCTCTCCAGAGTGGGTAATCGTCATATGCTGAAAACTAGGAGTTGGTAAAGTTGAAATTTCTTGTGTAGAAAAGGTGGATCATAGAACATCTTGATTCCTATTTTCTTAGAATCCTAGAAGGATTGAAATTTCTCCATTTACGAATGATTTGAGTTTTCATGATCCTTTACCATTTTGTTGTTGTTGTTTAATGTTGATGACTTTATCTAGAACAACATATGGCATTGTAGGTCCTTATTTTATACCAGTGTGACCAGTTTCTATTTTGATACAAATGCATTCACAAATATGTATATAAACAAATATTTTACATGAATGCACAATTAAAGAAGATTGTATCTGCTATTATATTGTTGCTAAGAATTATATTTTTTCTTTTTCTTTTTACCACATTTCCTCCTACTATCTACATAGATGGTCTCCAAACCCTGTCATATGTTAAAAAAAAAACTAACTTATTTTCTTACATATTTCCTTAAAATTTTCCTCCAGTGTCTTGCCTCTAAAAATAATATTGCAATTAATATTCTTATAGTTACATCCTTATGTACTAGTGCTTTTATTTTTATGAGATAGGTTCCCAGGAATATTTCTAAGGTCAAGAGTGTATTCATTTTGTATTTTAAAAGATACTGCCAGATTGCTTCCTGAAAAGGACATAAAGTTTGTCATTTCTGTACCAGGAAAAAGCATACACTTCTGCTGCACTTCACCACAGAAGATCTTTCTCTCTTTAGAAAAGGTTTATGGTCCAAAAAATATAAAATGATGTTTTATTGTTAATCTGATTTACATTTTGCTGACAACTAGGGAAGTTGAGTATTTTTTATGTTATTTTGCTCTTTACTATGGATTACCCAAACAATAACTTTTGCCTATTTATTATTTTGGGCTTTTCATCTCTTTTAAATTTGAAAGGAATTTGTGTGTGTGTGTGTGGGGTGTGTGTGTGTGTGTGTGTGAGAGAGAGAGAGAGAGAGAGAGAGAGAGAGAGAGAGAGAGAAAGAGAGAGAGAGAGTTTGCTGACTACTTAATAGGTATCTTCTTAATGTTTGCTTGTTTACTAATTCTATGATTTTTTTATTAAAATATGTTATTAAATAAGTATTTCTTTCTTTGTTATCTATAATTTTCCAGTCTTGCTTAAGAACGTCTGCTCCACTCTTTGATGGATATGTAGTGTCCTTAATTTTTTAAACAAACTTTTATGTTAATTTACATTTAATTCCTTGGGTACCTAAAGTTAATTTTTTTTATATTTAGTAGATTGTATGAGTTGATTTATTCTATACCAATGCCCCAAATTCTGCCTTCCTGGCATTTCTGTTACCAAGACTAGAAGCAAGAATACTTGCTGTCTCCCACTGCTTTGAATTTTGGGGACCTGCTGACTCTGGATGGGCTTGTAGGAGGAATCAAAAGAGGAGAGAGAACACAAGGGACTATATGGTTCACGTGTGAATTGGTGGTGGGAATTTTATGGGGAATAGACCTGAAAGGAGAAAGCATACGAGCATGCATTGTACAAAAATCAACAATGTTGTAAAAAATATGGATATATTTCAATAAAAAAATTAAAAAATAAAATAATAAAAATAAATAAATAGGCAAAAGTCTTTAGGGGAAGGCATACTTTTCTGACCAAAAAAAGAAAAAAAAAAAGCCTTTTAAAACAGACCAAAAAAAAAAATCCATGAAACACCTTTGCCCTGTATACTTGTCTCCTTTCTGTCTGTAAAATGATATACCTTAGTTTTTCAGTCATCTTGCAATGAGGAGAAAAATCATACACTGAGGTTGGGGAAACAGATAGACAGAAAAGAGATTGTGTCCTTGAGCAGCAGGCACAATTGAATTAGACTCCACTAGATTTATGTGAAAAAAACAACCCTCCATGTTATTAAGTTACACTGTCACAAGATTTTTTTGTTATTTAAGACTAAAAACAAACCTAACAGGTACAAGGGATGACATATATTTTCTTCCATAAGATATATACAGTTGGTTGTACTATAATCTATCTTTTCCCTCAATTAAGATGTCATCTTCATCATCTATTAAATTACCATATATATTGAGATCTATTTTTGGACCCCTTATTCTGTTGTACTGAGTTGTCTTTTTAGTTCTATGTAATTAGCATATTGATTTGATTACAATGATTTTATTTACACACACACACATGCACACATACATTTACACACAGAGAATATAAGCGTTTTCATTGCTCTGGATGTGGCAGTAGCACTTAAAATATATTCACTCATCCAAGGAACAAAGTAGTTTTCAAGAGTTCTAATCATGGTCTTACAAAGACAGTGCTTCTGAGGAAGTGTGTTACAGGAGGTAAAATGAAAGCAGCACTGCTTTGTGGTCAGGAAATTCTCATTTGGTCCCCATTGGTCAATTTCAGGCCCTATCCATGTTCTTTCAATTTCTCAGTCTCCTACTGACTCATCCATAAAATTAAGATGGACAGTTTATGATCCCTGGAGTCCCAGGTAGTTTCAACAGTCACATACCATGTATTTCTGAATGAAGACTTTTCTCTATAATATAACTATTTTTTTCCTTATACTAACGAACGCTTCTGTAGTTAGAATCCATCATTTTCAATTAAAATATGTTATCTCAGAAATCCAAATGTACATGTCAAATTTCATTCTCTTTGTCCTGTTTGGGAGAACATTTGGTTACCGTCTAAAAAAGGAGATAAACTGAATTTGACTTGACTCACCCATGGGTGACTACCTATACATAATACCCTTGATAAGAGAGACTGTTCAGACAAAAAGAGCTGTAATTCTGAGAGCTATTGTGTTAGAGAAAATGTTGGGTACATGTTGGGATGATAGTAGGCCTCGTCTGGGATTAGAGTATGTACTGATACACAGGGAGCTGTACCACTTAGCCATGCCCTTTCTTTTTGTCCTTCATATTGTCCTTGCATCATTTCAGCTTTTAACACACATGCAATCAAATTATTTTTCAGCATATAAGGAAGCAAAAGATCAAATCATGTATAACAGAAATTTTCATCTACATTATGAGAAAACCTATGTTGAGATAATAATTTATCTTTAGTTTCCTATGCTAGACTATCTCAAGATGTTAATTTAGATGAATATGAAAAATCATTAAGAATTAAGAGGGTTGCTCATTTTCTGTACTTTCAACTAATGTCATAAATTGATTCTGGTTTTCTAGGTCATGATTTTTCCTGAAAGTTATAACCCATGAATTGAACAGTGGATTGAGCCATTTAAAATTTACTTTCGTTTATTTAACTTTAGGCTAGCTGGGAAATTTTGGATATTTTAATTCACCTTCAGATTTACTTTTAAAAATAATATCTATTGCCTCAATTCAGATCATTTGCAGAAACTCACAGCCTTATATACTATATAATAAGACTAATGATTCATAGATAATAAAATTTTTTTTTCTTTTTCAGTAATGTTCTTATAAGTGGAGGAATATGAAAGGTTACATCTACTGGGTCCTATCCTATCTTTCTCTTTCTGTATCTGTTTTTTACCTGTAACAATGAGTTTTTAATGTTACTACTTTCCTAGGAAAATGCAATCTAGGTGAGATGGTATGAAATGTGGGGATATTAGTATACAAATTGCGTAATTTTTTTTTATAGTAAGTGTTTAAAACTACCAGGGGTTTAAAATTGCCCCACTTTTCCTTTTCTGGCTTTTTTCAAGAACAATAAATAAATAAAAAATTTCAACAACAATAAATTCTAATGCCTTTTCTTATCTTCACCAGGGAAGTGGAAATATCTGCTACTCTTTTACCATTTGAAAAGGAAGAATCAAGTAGCCGGAAGTTAGCAAGGTAGAGTTAATGAATATCATGTTCATAAAACTGCCCACTACTATCACTGATAGCATCTTTAGACATACTTTAGAGCATTGAATATAATACGATGTAAAGTTGAAGAAATAGTTTAATTTGGTTAGTGAACAGTGATGCCTTTGTGGCATCCTGGATGTATACCACATAGCTAAGTCTCTAGACTCTGGATTCTTCTTGCAAAAAGAACTTACTGCCTCTATTTTCTAAAACATAAATAATGTATACAATGTTTCTCAAAACTTTCAAAGAATGTAACACTTTATATAAGTGCTTATTAGTTTTATTATACTAGAGAGGTAACACGACCTCTCTGTAAGGTCTCCTTTTCCTTGTATGTAAAATGAAATGAAAATGAGACTAAGAATGCATACACAGTGCTTAGCACAATGTCTACAAAGAGTTAACATTCAATAAATAAATGTTGGCTATTGTCATCAGATATAGACATACTTATCTCTGTGATCGGCTTTATCAAGGCCAATAAAAGCCACCAAGAAGCTTTCTCAGCCATGGTAAGATCACATCTTCTGCTTTCTCTCTGTGGAAGCCATATGATATCCTCTACATTTCTTAATTATTTGTGGTCCATGAGAAAGTAAAGAGGAAAAACAGATTTTACTTGTTTCATTGTCTTCTTCCCCAGGTAACTGAAGTGCCACCAGTGGGCTAAATATTAGTACATGGAGCTGGTTTAAAGTATTATAGAAAAATTATAAGCTGTATCTTTTCTCCCTTTCTATCGCAAGTTGTTCAAAGTTTATAAAGTGGATTAAATAATGCATGTAACAACTGGAAACAAAAAGTTACAGTGCTGTAAATGAAACAATATGAACTTAATTACTCACAACTAATTAATTATACTCATAAGAAACTTATACAAAGTGTTACATTCTTTGAATGTTGATAAACATTTGTTTAAAAAAATAAGGCATAGACTTTAACATATATTGTGAAACAATACAGAATTAACAGTGGGATTGAAATAACAGTTCCATTAATAAACATTGTCTCTAATGGGAAGCAGATACTTTATTTAATAATTGTTATGTGTGCTTTATATTGCTTGGGCATTGTCCAGGAAGTATCTTTAGTTTTTCATTCCTTAGCATAAGTGTATTAATTGTACATGGAATATATATTTAAATTTCAGAACTTAGGAAAAGAATCTGTACTTGGATACTCTTAATAAGCAAAGTATATTTTTACTATTCTCCACCTACTACACCATTCTTTCAAGTTTGTAGACTGTACTTTATTTAGTGATTGCATTTCATCACTAAATTTAGTACTGATGAATTTTTAGATTTTATTTTAATCTAAGAATAAACTTATTCCTAGAATGAGGGTTCCTATATCCATGATTATAGGAGAAAGCATTTTAAGTTATATTGTGAGACATGGGAGAATGTCAGGGGTAAAGGGAAGAAATTGAGATATGTTAAAACATTTTACTGATGGGCCTCCCTGGTGGCACAAGTGATTAAGTCTCAGCACTATGAAGCTGTCAGTAGCCACTGCAACAAGAGTTCGATCCCTGGCCAGGGAGTTTTCCATACAGTGCAGCAGACCTCTCCTGTCTTGCCTGCGGCACCCTTACCAGCAGTGTATTTCAGTCAGTCTGCCTATTCTGCTCCCCACTCTGTCTCTGGTGAATCCTCTCACTACCACCAAATCTGGCCTACAACCTACCTCTTGTATATATAAATAAATAAATCTTAAAAAGAAACATTTTATTGATACGTCATAAATGCAAAATAATTTGATTGTATTAGTTGCTTTAGATATTTGTATAGAGAAATCCATTTTTAACACTTTTTTTTTGCAATATAGCAATTTTAGGTAGCCTAGAAAAGAGGTGGGTCTATTAATATACCAACTATGATTCACAAAGGAATGGCTGTTTATGTATAGCTAGTTTTTATTCCATATTGATGTTATATAATATTTACTCATTTTGGGATTGAGTTATCTCAAAGCAATTAGTTTTTCTAGCATCTTAAGCAGTTCACAGGAAAACTGACATTGTTCACAAAACAGGTGAGTGAAGTCTGCAATATTACTTTTTGAGATTATTCTCCAAGCAGCTGTCACAAAGGATCTTGAATTCAGAGATGCTATATTAATAGCATTGCTGTAGAGAATTAGCTTGATGCAAGTTTTATACATTCTTCCAAGTAGTGCTTAATAGTAGTTAAACAAGTAAGAAGTTAAAATGAGTGTGAAGGTTCTATTAGTCTAAGTGCTAGCCTGTAAATATCTCAAGGATAGAAGTAATGTCTTATTTGACTTCACAAGCCTCAACATTCATAACAAGAAACATTTTATGTCATACCTGACATATTGAAAAAAACTAATAAAATTAAGTAAATAAGTAGGTACTATTTTAACTGAATTTTTTACTCTTTTTCATCAAACAAAAAAACCTATAGCAGAAAGAAATGTCAAGAAAGTATTTTTAGTCCATTTTCTAATTGAGACAATAATTATATGGTTAATTAGTGTTCTTTCTCAATATTCATCAAATTTAATTGATTCTTATGTGGGCTAGGAAGACCAGGGTTTGTTTCCCAGGTGTGTGTAGTTAGGGATATACAATTAACCAATCAAGAGAAATTATCAAAAAATGTTAGCTTCTCATACAAAAGGCCAAATTACCTAATTTAAAATGGTATGTAATAAACCTATTTGAGAAACAACTTTTATCAGGACCTCTATAGCAAATACTAGGACCTGACACTGAGATAAGAAAAGAAGATGGCAGAAATTTTTCCTGTTGTTCTCTAAGAGCTAATACATGTAGGACGGGAGACGGGTATAAACATATGTCAATGTGTAGTAAGGAAAGAATTGCAGTTGCAGTAACAAGATGATGACAAGTTTAAGAAAGACTGAAATGTATTCATTAATCATACATATTTCTTAAAATTTATAAGCAATTTGATGAATTACTAAAGCTATAGAGAGAGTAATGTTGAGGCATGCAAGAGCACAGAAGTCATGGAAAATTTCAATGAAAAGAAGAAATTTGAGTGAGGGTTTAAATGGTGACATGAATTTTATCAAGTCAGAGGGGTAACATTTCAGGCAGAAGAAAACATATCAACAATGGTGCAGTGACACAGATGTATCAAGAAAAATAAATAGAAAAATCGATGTGTAACAATAGATAGACTCACCAGGGATAGGGGCGGGCGACAACCAGAGACCCCTTGCCCTTGAAGGTGAGTGAGGAGGGAATTCATGCTCATCATTCTCCCATCAACTCCACTGAATTTATACAATTTTCATTTCATTTTCTTTTCTAATTATATCTCTCCGATCCCCTCACTAAAATTTATAGCAAAAATTTGCAAAGATTTTGACCTAATAGTCTTATTGAACTTTTATGAAAAAAATTGATAGTGTTGGTTCTTTCACAATCGTGGGGCTATTACTCACACAATGGTCAGTGCTGCGGGGAAAGACTATTCTCAAATCTATTTGAGAGGAGGAGTGTTAGTTGAACTTGTGGAAGGTATCATTTTATAATCTTGAGTGCTATAAATATGAGATTCTTGTGTTTTTATAAAATATGACTTTTCAGGAGCCTTCCTGGTGGTGTAAGGGGTTAAGTTTCAGCACTATGGAGCTATCGGCAGCCATTGCAGCACAAGTTTGATCCCAGGCCAGGGAGCTGCCCCACATGGCACAGCAGACCTCTCCTGTCTCGCCCGCTGCTCCCTTCAGCAGTGTATTTCAGTAGATCTGCCTGTTCTTCTCCCCACTCTGTCTCTGGTGAATCCTCTCACCCCCCCCACCCCCCCCCCACACCTCTGGCCTACACCCCAGCTCTTGTATGCATAAATAAATAAATCTTTAAAAATATAGCTTTCCAAGAACTGCAAACTTGTAAAAATTAGCCTGAATGGGAAAAAAATAAGTTGTTAATCATTTGCCTTTTTGTTATTGTTCTCATTGGCTCTTTCTCTGAATAATACAACCTTCTCTCAGTCATGGAGAATTCAGGTGGAAATGCCAAAGCTCTCAAGTCCCTGGAGGACACAGGACAATCTTGTAGACCTATGCCAAGAAGAGAAAGAAACTGTGCTAGTACCTGAGGGATATATGCCATAAAGGAGCTCAAACAAGCAACTTCTAACCTCCCTATCCATCACTTCCTATGCATGATTGGTTTAATGATTCACATTTTTAAAGTAATGCCAAAATTGTCTCATCACTTTGCAAACAAACTATGGAATTCCATCTCTTCCTCTGCTTATTCCCCAAATGACACCTGGTTAGTTTCTAGAAGTTTTCAAAAAATTTCAAGCCCAGTTCAAGAACTAAATGAGGAACTGGTATCAGAGGCCCAGGTTTCTCATTCTTCTCTGATTCACTACCTAGGAAAACATACCAAGTGCTTTTATTCTGGTCTCTCCCCTGAGTCCTGGTCTGTGTATCCAGCCACTTACAGGACACCTCCACTTGGCTATCTTTTGGGTTTCTTAAAATTAAACCTGACTGAACTATACCCTTGAGAGTTCCCCGGGTGAAATTTGAAATGTGCCTCAGTACATAGAGAGCAAAGCAAGAAAAGAAGAGAGTTCAGGTCACTCCAGATGGACAGGCAGCAGGTTTAAAAGCTAGGGAACTTATGAGGGAGGCTTGTCTTGGGTAGTCACAAGATGAGAATATCTCTGTACCAGTTCTCCAGAGGGTAAAAAGTTTAGATGGAAAGAATTTTAACTTGGTTAAATCACATAGAATGTCCAGAGGTCTCAACGACACTTTGCTATCTCAAGGCTGTTTCCCTAAAACAGTTACCAGTGTGTGAATGGGGGTGGGAGGTAGGAATGAAACTGATACCAGGAAAATGAGGCCTTTTTAAATTTAGACAAAGGCAGTGCCTCAGTTGCTACCGGTCACTATCTTGGTTCTGCACCCATGCGCACATTTATAAAACTACTCAGGTTTAGGGGAAAACAACATTAGGATTTATTTAACAAACAGGGAAAGGCAAAACACTACTAAAATTAACAGAGGTAAAACAAAAGTTACTAAAGTTAACCTATGGCCATTTACCTTACTTAGAACAATGTCCAGTCCTTTTTTAAGTCCCAAAAAGGTAATAATAATGTTCAGTCATTTAAGTCCTAGAAAAGTAACAAAGATGGCATGTTCCCGCCAATGCTGAGATGCACCTCCTCTTCCAGACAATAGGCCACATTTTTAAACCGGCGTCTTCTTTCTTATGTTGATGAAGTTTTCCCGCCACTGCTGATGTGGGCCCCAACTTCACAAGGATGTTTCTTTTCCAATATGGACCGATCAGACTGTAGGCCAGATTCTAACTTCCAAGGGCGACATAGGACGCAACTGAAAATACTTTTAAAACTTCCGAGATGCTCCAACATAGCATCAGGCTAACAAAACTGCACACAGCAGCTACAGCGGCCAGACGGCCCAACAGACTGCACTCACGCATTTTAACACATTGTTTGCGGGTAGTTTTTATCGTGCGCTAACAGGTGGCATGGGCCATTTTTGCTAATTTTTTATGTATGAAAAAAAGTATAAAAATAAACATATTTAGGGCCTCCCTGGTGGCGCATCGGTTGGGTGCTGCACTGTGGAGCTGTCGGCAGCAGCGATGAGAGTTCGACACCCGGCCGGGGAGATTCCCACATGGTGCGGCAGACCTCTCCTGCCTCGCCCGCTGCTCCCCTCAGCAGTGTATTTCTGATCTGCCTGTTCTGCTCCCCACTCTGTCTCTGGTGAACCCTCTCGCCGCCCCACGCCTCTGGCTTGTGCCCCAGCTTGTATGTATAAATAAATAAATCTTTAAAAAAAAACATATTTATATGTTACCCGCATTCTACCGCTAGTCTATAAAAAACGTATTAATACATGTCCCGCGCTCTACTACCAGTCAATGTAAAACGTATAAATACATTTCCTGCATACAGTGTGTTAAAAAGGCGCCCGCCTAGGGCACCTGCCTTTTTCTCCAGCTACTTACAAAGCCTTCAAAATCTCTGGCCCTAAGTCTTCATTCCCACATCGTGGTGTCTCCTTCTTCTAGTTCTACATAATGGCGTCTGTGTCTGTCTTCCTTTTGGGGGGCCTATTTAAATCTCCTAGACCCTGCCTTCCTGTCCCAGGTCTCCCGAAGCCAGGAAGCCCACCTGGTGGGGCTTCGTATCACCTGGCTGCAATTTACCTTTAACAGTAAACCCCTGTAGGGGGCGCCAGTTCACCGGACTTTGACTCAGTCCACTTACATAACGAGTCTCCCATTGTCCAGGTCCAAGTCAAGGGTCAACAAATGACTACATCCTCTCAATGACCTTCTCCAACACTCTAGAGCTATCTTAGTGGCATGCCTCAATTTTCACCCAATCACTTGGGCCAGAAACCTGATGCCCACCTTAGAATTCACTCACCTTCTATGTATTTCTTGAGTGTATAGCCTCTCTCCATTCCCTACCCCTAAACCCCCAACTGCATCTTTACAACCAACACAGTGCCTTCAAAATCTTTCTTCTGCATATGACAAAATAGCTTCCTAACCATCCTCTTGACTTCCCATCTTGGCCATGCAAATTCGTGATAAACTGACATCACTAATGCTATACATAAAAAAAATTTGACCACACACTTCAAATAGGAGGATTTTACTGGAGAGGGATGTGCAAGAAAGTGATAGAAGACATTAGCATACTTTGGTCTGGGCCTTTGTAGATTTTAGATTGGAGACAGATTTTCAGGCTCCTAATGGAGTTGGCTGAATGTTGTTGAATAAACCACTCAAGAGCTGAGCGGGGAGACCCTGAAGGGAAGAGAGGGAAGCCGGGTATTATTTATGGTCTGTATATACTGTGTGAGGCACTTTATCTCCTTTATTTAAAAAGGATCTAGAGTGGAAGTCCAGAGAAAACTAGCATTTGCTAAATGAAATGAGTGCAGACAAAGGAGAAACATGCAGGAGAATCTCTCTAAGGACAAAGG
Organism: Scalopus aquaticus; assembly: GCA_004024925.1. Taxonomy (NCBI): domain Eukaryota; kingdom Metazoa; phylum Chordata; class Mammalia; order Eulipotyphla; family Talpidae; genus Scalopus; species Scalopus aquaticus. The sequence goes on from PVIJ01013999.1 coordinate 15,101, forward strand.
AAGAAAACATTTCAAAGGAAGGAGTGTCAAACGCTGCCATATCATGAAGGCTGAATATTTATTTAAGGGTCATAAACACTTTTCATTTTTATGTGAAAACACACGTTGATAATTCTCTTTTATATCACTGTATTCCTCTAGTCAGTCTGGTACCATGAAACAATCTTCAGTGCCAAAAGGCCCACACAGAATTAGAAAAGTACATTTTGTTGATTGCTGTATCCTGTGTCAACTGATTGCCTCCTCTTCTATGCAGAGCTGCTGCTAGGGCTGCCAATTGCTCACAGTAGCAGCTGTTGCCAGTGATTCTGCCCCTAAGCAGTAGCTAAGCAGGAATCAAAATGTGCTGGGGAGAAGGTGACGGGAGATGGAAATTGTAGGGGAGGCAAAATTTACCTTTTCCTTCTTAGGGTTTCTCTACTAAGACTGAAAATTAAATTGCCATGAGATAGATTAACAGGAGAAAAGCTTACACATTTATTTATGTTTTACAGGACACAGAAGCCCTCATAAGGATATAAAGATTTCCCAATATGCTGAAACCATATTACTTTAATACTAGGTTGTTGCTTAGCATGCATTAACCAATTGACCAGACCAATTTGGAAATTTGTGGTAAGGGGAGTTTCATTATTTAAATTAAACAAGGAGACAAGGATCTAGCTCTCAGAGCATTGTCTATCTTTTTCAAAGAGAGCTAGGATTTTTTTTTTAGCACTTTTGGTATTTGTACCGACTGGAGCAGGGTGGAATGTCTAGAATCTTGCTTGGGCAGGAGAAGTGTATCTTCATGGCCAGATTGTACCTCTGCGTGGAGCTCATGTTCACAAAATGGCCCTAAGTGCCCCCATCACCAACACCTTGGGCAAGGATTTCAGTGGGCAAATGAATGTTAGTACACCTCATGTAATTTTAGGTCACTGGGTGTCCATTCTGTACATGTTGCTTTAGGGTCTAACCAATTGGCTGGAATGTATACCTAACCCTTCTCTAATAGCTTTAAATAACATTAAGAGTTTTCCTGATAATGCAACCTCCTAGGAAAAAGGATGTGAAAGGAATATGAGAATTACTTTAAGAAGATCTGTTTGTACAAAATTCTCTTGAATTTGACTCCTGATAGAGTGTTTTTTTCTCTTCTGGCTCAGGGAAGACTCCTTTCCCGTGGGAGTTCTCATCTCCTGTTTTCAGGAAGAAAAGGGGAGATTAGAATGACCTTCTTGCATGTGCTATTTTTTTGAGCATCTTTAGCTCAAAATCCTTATGCCAAATTGGCATATTTTAGGGTGGCATTTTCTGCCATATTTCAAACTCATTTCTCATTCAGCAGAGTCACTGCATATTTGGAAAATAAGCAACAGAGTGGACCTGAATATCTGAGGGTTTCTTCTTGCTCTTTGCAATTCTGTTTAGTGTGTGTTCAGTTAATCAAGGGTACTGATGGTCAAACTATACTTCATTCTTTGATTTAAAATAATATATTTGATGGATTTAAAAGGTAATTGTTTGCCATACTTCAGGATGTTGGGGTGAGGAGGTGGGAGGTGAAGGACCATGTGAAGAATTCCTGCTTTCTTCAAAAAGTAGAGGGGCAGGGGTTGCATATATCATTATATTTATTTTCCAAGAAACAAACCAGAGACAAACAGGAATAAAAAGACAAATAAGATAAGAAATTCCTATTTTCAAGTTATTAAGTAGGGTTCATTATCTTTTGTAAAAAACTATTTACTGTACTCAAGAATCACATTTATTTGCTACCTTTGCTGAGTGCATTCCATGCACTACAAATGATTATCCTTTCCTCAACAATCATCCTTCTGCTGACTTCTTAGTGCTAGCCTCTTCCAGGGTTGCTTTGAAAAGTAAAAGGCATAAGCTTTGTTAAACTAATTGTATTTTTCTTTTATCCTAAGTATGTTTATAAATAGAAGCATTGCTCTCCTCAGAATCATCTTGCTCTCTCAATAAGGTGAAAGTAGACATTTAATTATTTGTCCCCCCCCCCCCAGGCCCTATCCAGTTATTTGTTCATATTGCTCATAACAATGTATCAGGTCACTTTAACTTAGGAAGTGTACAGACTAGTATTCTTAATCCCCAAAGTAACAATTCTATTGAGGAGACAAAAAGAATAAAATAACAAGGCTCCCTGTCTCAAATTACAAGAAAAATAGAACTGTCATTGCTCAGTTTCTTTAGAAAGGAGAGCCTGAGGCAAGGATAAAAGTAATAATGCAGCAATTTTGAAGGTGAACCCCAACTCAGTGCAGCATGCATGAGGAAAAAGCAAGCCAGGCGATGATGGAGGTGAAGCAAGGGAATGCAGGGTCACTTGCTTTTTCATTGCAGGCTGCACAGACACGTAGCCTTGGTTAGCAAGGGACTGCTGGGCACAGGGCTACTCTGGCACATGACAAGGAAAAACGGACTGCGACTTTGAGCACGTATGGGGGGAAGGAAGGAGAATTTATTTGCCCACCTCCTTAAGTTTTTGGTTCCTGTTAGTCAGTCTACACTGTGTGGGAGTTAACTCCCTCAGATTTTGGGATACTATTATTTGGGGTTTGGATCTCAGAAGTACTCATTTCTACTGGAGAAGATAGGCTTCCTTACAGCTCTAGCCAAATGCATATAGCCGCAAATGAACTGATAGTGGGGAATTCATACTACAGCAATGAAAATGTACAATTCAATTGGCAGTTAAAGAGGGGAGGGAAATGGGTCCCTTGGCCAGACTTGGGAGAGTGGAGATGGCAGCTTAGTGTGGGTGTGGCTGGGATCCAGAGAGTTTAAAGAAAGGGGAAGTTCACTTCCCAAAGCAAAAGTCCCTGGTGGCTTTCGCCAAAACCTGGCAAAGTTTTCAGGACCACGAGCACAGACTACATAGTGTCTCATTGGATTATTGGTGCCTATATTTATACCATTTTTCAGAGACATATTATCAGGGCCACCTGTTAATTTTAACTTAAGCTGTGCCTCTCCTGACGGCTAGGTTTTTATCTGTCCTTGCCTTCTGTGTGTCTGTTGATCATAAAGAAGTGATTGCTTTTCTAATTGATAATTTAAGTTGCTCTATCTCAATTGTTCCCACCTCTAAAATTGTCTGGGTCATTACAATGTCATTGCACATGCCATCTTGATCAGCTAGGGTCACTGCAATATCAATATATAAAACAGACGCATCATTCAGCTCTTTCTGTAGAAACTCAGAATATCAAGTCTTTTTCTACAATGTGGCATGTCATTTACATTTGGAAGTAGAAGGAGGAAGTAGAAACTCTGGCTCTGAACAGGTTGGGCCTGGCTCTGCACAGTCAAGGATCTAGGCCTGGCACTCCCAGGACAAGTGATTGACCTCAGACAGAGGATTGAGAAGACCCCACTACAATCCATAGAGCATGGCCACTTCAGAAAGGAGCCAGTCTCAAGGAGGCTGATGGCACTGAGAGAGTTTAGGGACGTGCAAAAGATTTATCACAAAATGGCCTGTATCTTTTAAAGTAACAAGAAAAATTGGATAAGAGATTTATTAAAACTCTGTCAAATGTAGATGAAAGCAAAACATGATGATTTTAAGTAAAATTAACAGGCATCTTCTTATAATCAAACTCTCAAGATTTAGTTTTACACTAATCAACACTTTGTACAACATAACACTTTGGAATGTTATTTTGATCCTTTTCCTACATTGGCATTCATGTCACAAGCTATGCAATTAGCATAGTAAGAATTTTGGCTCCAAGTGACGCACTGACCACACACTGGGTGAAAGATGATGGCAACATAAGGAAATCCAGCAGAGCTTCCATAACTCAGTTGCAAATTTTGCAGGAAGTACTGTATATGATTAATGCCTTTGCATTTTTTCTTTTTCAAACAATCAGCTTAATTTAGACTCCTGAGATTTTGTGATATATTCATTGAAACTGATTTAAATTTACTATCATGGCTGTTGCTACTGGTGGGAAAATTTCCTTCAAATACAGAGTGTGGTGTCATAATTCAAGGACTCATTCTGTTAACCATTCTGTATTAACCAACAGAGTTCAATTGTGGAGAAATGAGAGAAGGCTTGCTTACAAAGTGAGTTTTTTTCCCCCCTCCCTTTTACTGCTAAAGATGTTGAAGCAAAGTTAACAGATTTGTAACAAACTCTGGTTTACAAAAATATGAGAATGGAAAATTAAGTTTTCTCTTGACTTTACACTATAGAATTTTTACCAGGTTTTGGGGTTACTCATTTCTTGACCATGGCTATGAAAGAATTCAAAGCCATGTTTAAGCAAAGCAAAGTTTATTAAGAGACAGTACATGCAGGAAAAGGTCTGGACTCCAGACTCATGTAAGAACAACTGTGCCAAATGGGGTTCAGGGGCTGCTCATTTTGTTCCTTTCTGGGGTGTATTGCACAGGTGCTCCTGGCGTGTTTGTTTATCAGACCAGGCAGGAGGTTCTAAGCCACTCTCCCTTCTACTGCGGTCCTGGAGTGTAATTTTATCAGCCCAGCAGGAGGTTGGGATGGAGGCCTGCCTTCTCCCCTTTCACCCTGTCTGTAGGATGGGGGGGGGGGTTCTGTCTTCTCCCCTCTGGGTATTTCTTGGCTGTCCCCAGGCCTTATCATCTCTGGCAAGTGTTTTCTGGAATCCTGGATATAGTTGGCTGTCTAATTTTTTTAGGTATTGTCCTCCCAGCCCTAACAACATAACAGAATCTTCTAGGGTAGGGAAGCAATGGCGATTCCTTGCTAGTTTATTACACAGAAAGAGAAGATTTGATTCTCTTCTTTTCCAAATTCATAAAAAGAGACATAGCAAAACAACACAAAGGACATTGCAAATATATAAATCTCTTACCCAATGGACACAATTTTTTTTTCTAATATATATTTTTATTGTTATTTATACCTTTTACATTTTGTATTCCCCTTGGGTAACCCACCACCGATTCACCTGTGATCCATCTCCATGGTCCCTTGTGTTCTTTTCTACTCCATTTTGTGCCCTTATCCTCCCCCTCCCCCTACCCCCCCAAGTGTCTCTCCTATTTGGTTTCCCTATACTCCTGTTATAAGTGAAACCATTTGGTATTTTTCTCTTTCTTTCTGGCTTGTTTCACTGAGTATGATCCCCTCTAATTCCATTCATGTCGCTGCAAATTGCATGTGTTTATCTTCTTTGAATGCTGAATAGTATTCCATTGTATATGTACCACATCTTCTTGATCCAATCATCTATTTTTGGACATCTGGGTTGCTTCCATACCTTTGCTATTGTGAATAGTGCCACAATGAACATACAGGTGCATCTATCCTTTCGGATTAGTGTTTTTGTGTCCTTTGGGTAAATTCCCAAAAGTGGTATTGCTGGGTCATATGGGAGCTCCATGTTTAGTAGTTTGAGGAATCGCCATACAGCTTTCCATAGTGGTTGGACCAGTTCACATTCCCACTAGCAGTGTAGAAGAGTTCCTTTTTCTCCACATCCTTTCCAGCATTTGTTGTTGCCTGTATTTTTAATGTGTGCCATCCTCACAGATGTGAGGTGATATCTCGTTGTGGTTTTGATTTGCATTTCCTTGGTTATAAGTCATGTTGAGCATTTTTTCATGTATCTGTTGGCCATTTGCTTTTCTTCTTTGGAGAAATGACTTTTTAGCTCTTCTGCCCATTTTTTGACTGGATTGTTAGCTTTGTTTTTGTTGAGTTGTGTGAGTTCCAATGGACCAAATTAATGTAAATTTGTTTAAAGACTGACTTCCCTAGCAAAGTTAATTTTGAGGACACCTTTGAAAAATAAAAATTGTTATCACTTTTGCATGTTTTTATGTGTCAGATATTGTTCTACGTATTTTTTTAAAATAATTTTTATCCTTCCCGAAACCCTTAAAGGTACACATTATAACTGCCCTCATATTATGAAAAGAAAATTGAAAATCACAGCACTTAGTAACCTGCCCAAACATCAGATAAAATGGTGGAGCTGGAATTTTAGCATTTTGGGGCTAACATTTGTCTCTTAGTTAAAAATGTTTGTTTCTTCTCTCGTAACACTTCACATGACCTATGCATGCACACTCGTGTGTGTGCAGGTGCATAATGAAAATGGTTGTATATAACTTCTTGTTTTCCTTACTTGCTCAATAGGAAACATGGAACCTATTTTCTAAATAGATCTCATTTTTTTCTCTTTGCTTTATTAGAAAGTAAATATAAGTCAGAAAGGGAATCAGAGGGACCCTAAAATAATCCTATCCTCAACACTCTTAAGCCTTATACCATATATATTAAGTAATCTACCTCCTGTCTTTTACACATGTGTTCAGGTTTATGAAACACAAGAAGTGACAGATTGTGTAAGTCATTTAATCACTAACACATATCCTGTCTCTCATAAATAGAGATATTACTCCAGCTGCTAAGGAAGTTAATAAGCTCACAACTAAGTGATTGAGAACTGTGATACATCTGTAACTGTCTCATACTGCATGGTAAGTGAGCAATTATCTTCTGACACCCATGGAGCTGCCCTGATACACAAGGCTTCTCCTGTAGGTTTCACCAGATTTATTGTATGTATATTTGGCTGACCCTTGCCAGAGAACACAAATTTGGAGGGTGAAGAGGGCTTCAACATATTCTGCTCTTCCGATTCTGACTCTAAAGCACCTCTAGGCATGAAAAGTAAGCATGCTAATTTATGGTTTAAGATGCGCACAAACACAGAGTACGTAACTTTTCTTCCATTGGGCATACAGAATCTTTTCCAATGTTCATCCAATTTTTAGACCATTGTGAGGGCTTCTAGAATCAAATTGTTGTCAATTAAAGTTACAAGAGTATAGTCTCACTTCACTTAGTTCGGGTTTAAATTCTTTTTTATACCTTTCTTTCTGTATTCTTTTGTTTTTCACATCTAGGCAAGAGGTCTCTCTCTCTCTCCTCCTACCCCCCTCCTCTCTCTCCTCTTCTTTCTCTCTCTCTCTCTCTCTCTCTCTCTCTCTCTCTCTCTCCCTCCAGGTTGCATTGACTACAATTCTAAGAGTTGTCTACATTGATGCACCACTCTAAATCATGAGCTTACTCACTCCCAATTACCGGTATTGGCAATCCCTACCCAAAAGACATGATCATGGCAGACTGACAATACATGTGACTGCAGTTCAGTTGGACAATATTGGAATCAACTGGAAAGTTCCTGATTGTTTCCACTTTTCCACTTTATCACCACTTTTATATTTTGATCCCACCAACATTTAGGGGATCACAAATATATATGAGTGAGTTCTAGAATATTTATTCCTGGTGACAATACCTTTCCCAGGCATTTCGTTTGTAAGTTCTGGTTCAGAATAAGGAACTCAGCTATATCACACACCTAAAATAAATTAACACATGATATCAAATTTTATTGAGAAGTTGCTGTGCCAGGTGTTTTTCTGGCTCTAAGAAGACTAATATTCAGAGAATTAAAAACTATTAATTTTGTATAAAACCTTCAGTTCTGAGGAGACACCCAATTAGAATTGGTCCTTCACTTATTAGGAGTGCTAGTCCTGGCTTAGCCATATTGCTGAAATCACAAATATCCAGTGGATTTTGACATTTTGTGTATACTTTCATAATCAATGTATTTAATTTGAAATATATTAAATGATTTTTCTAAATTAATAAACATATCTTATAAAGCTAAATCTCTTAAGAATTTAAAAATTGCAAACTAAACTAGTGAAAGTCTTCTAAGCAGATCAACAAAATTATGTCTTATATACCAACCTCTCTAAGTATGTTTAGCAAATTAAACTCAGATAAGACAACAAAAATCATGAAAATAATTATGAATTTTGTTTTGGTACATATTCTTAACTTTTGCAAAACACTAAAATTAAATATAATTGGTTCTTCATAATATAAATTTATTTTGTGCCATTTTGGTATAACTGAATCATTTATTTTTGTATTTTCAAAATAAACTGATTCAAAAGGAAAAGAAAATTATTTCACATCAGACAAATTTGAAGTATCCGAACTGGGTCACTGAATACTGTACTGGCCTCCCCCTCATAGTGACAATTTACTGGCTATGTCAATCAGACTGTCTGACTTATGCTTTTACTTGGAACTGTTACTTCCCAATTCACTCCCGCCAACCCATCTATCTATACTTACTCCCATTTTATTCATTTCATTTTTCTATTCCTGAACATGTCTTTTTGGAATTTTAGTAGGGATTTGAGAAGATAACAGGAAAATGTGCAGATGTCAGATTTTTTTTAACAAGGTTTTGCTTGCTTAGAATTTTTTTCTTTATTTTTCAAGTTTTTTTATAGTCTAGATTCACATACACATGAGAATTGATACAAACTAATCTCATGTATATTTTGTACAATTTCTCTCCATGGAAACATCATACAAAATTATACTCCAGCTGTACAACAGGACACTGCATTGATACAGTCAAATACAAAGCATTCTATCACAAAGGGCTCTCATGTTGCCCTTTTACGCCATATCTTGTTCCTCCTGTCCTCCATGCCCTTTTTTAACCCTGGTAACAACTTATCTGTGTGCATTTCTGTAATTTTGTCATTTTAAGAATGTTGATTGGGTGGTGAAAAGCTACAAATTTCCAGTTATAAAATGAAATAGGGCCTCCCTGATGGCGCAGCGGTTAAGCTCAGTGCTGTGGAGCTGTTGGCAGCGGCAATGCAAGTTCGATGCCCGGCCTGGGGAGAATCCCATGTGGTGCAGCAGACCTCTCCTGTCTCGCCTGCTGCTCCCCTCAGCAGTGTATTTCAGCCAGTCTGCCTGTTCTGCTCCCTACTCTGTCTCTGGTGAACCCTCTTGCCACCCCACACCTCTGGCCTGTACCCCATCTTGTATGCACAAATAAATAAATCTTTAAAAAAAATGAAATAGTCCTGGGGATATAATGTGCTGTATGATGACATAGTTAACAATATTGATAACTAAGTTGCTAAGAAAGTAGACCTCAAATTTTCTCACCACAGGAAAAAAAATAAGATAACTATGTAGGGTGATGAAGATGTTAAATGATGCAATGGTGGTACCATTTCCTAGTATAAAAATACATCAAATCAGCACATTATACACCTTAAGCATAAACAATGTTAGATGTCTATTATATTTTAAAACAGTCAGGGAAAAGACATTATAAAAAAGACAGAACATACAGTTTGCAATATTTATTTGGTGGTTATGAATAACTAGTCATTTTCAGTATATATTTGCTTAAAATAAGGTTGAATTTTTATTAACAATTTAGTAGCATAAAATAAGGGGCATAACAAAGAAATTCCTGGGGAAATACAATTATCTGTATTATTTCCACTTTGATTTGAAATGTTATTCTATTTAAATTTATAGGAACTGAATAATCAAGGTGAAATGAATGTCTGCAAAAGAATTGGTCTTTTCAAACAATGTTGATTTGAATTTATTACATTTGCAGCAAAAATTAGCATGGTTGACATCAAGCAAGCAACTCACCATTCTACAACTTCTAGTATTCAATCAAAAGATAGATTACCTCCCTCAAAGTTCTGGACAGTGGCTCTAGTGGTATGATTACTGAACTGAGATCTGTCAATAATAATGAGCCATACATATGACCTAGGACAAACCACTTTACTAATCTGTTCATTGGTGAGAGAATTAGGTCAGATGACCTCTAAATAACTGCCAATTCAAAACAGTCAATTTGGGGTTAAATTTCTCACATTATTGGGAACAAAGAACATAAATTTATCACTGATAAAAATGCATTGATAAAATGTATATGTCTTCAAGATGTGAAGACATGGAGAAGGAATGTACTCCATCTTGTCTTTGGGCAGCAGAGCAATATTGTAAAGTACACATCTAGATGTAAGAAACTTCAGCATCTTATCTGATACAGTGCAGTGAAAAATGTACTGCAAATGTGAATAATATGATTCAACCACAATGTTAAAAGAAATTCACAGGTTTCTTCTGTACTGTAAGTTATTCTGGTCACCAGGAAAAGTTTTTCTGAATGTCTTTGCTATTTGGCTTCCTGTCAGATTCATAATAAACACTCGGTAATATATCTTGACAAATGAAATAGTATAAGGGGTAGTTAGGCTACCCATGGAATTATAAATTGCTAGTACCACAAAGGACCTCATCCATCATGGAGCTCTTTATTTATGTCATCTAATAATTCTCACCCTTTGTTGCTCAATAGCAAGAGCTAGAAAGGTTTTTAAACATATGATGCCTACAACCAACCCCACATCCTTAGATTTTATTGATTGATATAAAGCCCAATATGGTGCTTTGTAAAAGCTTTCCAGGTAATTGGATTAGGGATAAGGGAAAAGAAAACAACAGGTCTTGCCCATGTCCATAATTTCAGGAGGAACCAATGACAAGGTTGAGGTAATCCATCTAAGTATGTTCATATCAGCACAGCTGGAACCAGAATTTCTGACAAATGCAGCAGACCCTTTACACTATGCTAGACAGCTTCTAGAAGAATAGATTTTTTTCACCCAAAGTGACACCACAACTTGAGAAATCATTGTGCCAGGGAACTCCTTCCTTTCCTTCTGTTTCTGAGTAACTCATACCCATTTTTGAGCCCTCAGATGAGGTATCAATCCTTCAGGAAAACCTTCTTGATTAAGTCTAATTTACCTATTAAAAACTCATACAGTACTTTTTCTTCATTGATTTTTATATATTTGATTTAATATATGCTTCTTACATTAGCCTTCAAGAGCTATTGTGTCTATTTATGCTTGTTAATATAGATATATCTCCTTGTAATCTAGCACAATGGGTGATAGTTTAGAAAATAATAAACATTTGCTTAGATGGGGTTGTAGCACATGGATATTATAAGGGATTTTGATCTATAACTTTACACACCAACTAGTCAATAAAAGTTTGGTGTCTAGAACAATGGTTTTAGGACTATAGCTTTGTTGTTAATGCAAAAGTTTGTATAGAATGGTAAGATAATGAAGATAAATGAATTTAGATAGGACATTAATAGCAGTGAAGGAAAGGGAAAGGAAACATGAAAAATTGGGAGAAAGATGTATCAGAGCTTAATGAGTATTGAATGTAAGGGGCATAATGTTTTATTACTAAAAAAAATGATAAACACTTAAGTTCCCGAGAGTAGAGGTTTCTCCTTGATGAGCTTTAACCACCTACTGGGTTTTTATTTACTCTGTCATCCTCCGTTGTGCTGAAAATAGCCAGAGAACCAGGGCAGCTTAACACTTGTCCTTTTGCTCAAGGCTACATCTAGCAACTTAATTATTTCCTCAGTGCTGGAAGAAATAGTTCAATTTCCCTGCTTAATGATTTTAATGAAAACGGGTCATCTTAAAAAGCTCTTGTGCTCCTCTTCTAAAAGTTAAGAACAGGCAAGCAGTAAGTTATCTTTTATGACCTACACTGACTTACTTAACCAAGCACAGAATGTATTATTTGTATTTTCAACATGGAACTTATTCCTCTAAAGAAATACATAATTTCGAACCTCCTGAAAAAGAATAATTTTATAGGGCCATCTGGGGGGGAGTGATAGCTGTTTGCACAAAAGATTGACCAGTACCTTGCTGTCTGTGAACATGCTTCTTTCCACAGTAAACTTAAAAAAATACTTTAATTTTAATTTTGGGGTTGCCTTTTTTCTTCTTCCATGTGAGTACATGTTCCACTCACCCTCTATCAAACCACACATGCAAATACTCCCTCTGCCTCCCTTCTCCACTTCTTCCTTATATAAAGGCAAAGAGAAAGAAAAGTATATTCTAAATACTGTAATGGTCAAGTTTTAGTTCTCTTTGTAGACTTAAGTATCTGAAAAACACTAGTTAATTTTTCCAGGGAAGAAGGTAGAAAGAAAGGAAATACATTTGGAAATGGTATAAGGAAATGTGACAGCAACAGCAGAATTGAGAAGAAAGGAAAGAATTGGAGATGGAATGCTATGGAAGATGAAATACTTTTCTTTCTTTTTTTTTAATTTTTGGTTGAGGAGTAAACTTCTAAAAGGAAGTAAAGGGAATAGGGAATTTAAAAAAGGAAAGGAAGAGGTGAAGTACAGATTAGTGAGAGAGGAGGCAGCTTGAGTCATGTTTGAGTATCTGGTTAGCGTGAACCTGACATTCAAACCCACTGGGCTATTGTATGACCAGTAGTCATCTGTAGAGGCACTAAATGCCACTAGCAGTTTTTAAGTAGGAATCAACATCCGCTAATGCTACTTAACAAAAATGAAGAAGAACCTAAGCCCCGAAGCTATCAGTACCACACTACTTCATCTGCAGAGCACTACTCAATTATTAAAGGAATGGAGGCTTTCAAAAGACACATGGACTTACGCAAAGAGTGAAGACAAATTTGCTGCCATTTCAGTTATCTGAGCCTATTTCTTTCCCAGATGAAGTATTGAACTCAAAGGTCTTCTTGTCAAAGTCTTAATACAGTACAGAAATTATCAGGGCTCTTGAACAATTGATCATAGGCAACTCTGCCAGTGAGGTTGTTGTTGATAGAATGCTGAGTTAGTCTAACATTCTTTTATCTACAATTCAATGTCTGAATCTTTTGCAGTACATCACAAAAAGTAGCAGTGCAAACTTTGCTTGAACACCTTTAGCATCGGGAAATTTATGAATATTTACCAATATTTGAGGCGGATTATTTCCATTTCTGGAAAGTGCTGCTAAAATTTGCTTGCACTGATTGAGCTGCCATCTGCTCCACTATAACTCACACTCATTTCTTTTAGTACTACCATTTGGGCCTACACCAAACAAATTTGTCATTTTGCTGTCTATTCTTTCTATATCTTTTCTTCCTTCAATCTTTGTTAAATGTTTTCCATATAATATGGTGCTCACAGTACTCTGGTCATCCCTTGTAAACCCTGTACATCTTCTTTAGCACCTTACATTATACTCTCAAATTCATTTTTTAATTATTCATATATCACTATAGGGAACTTCAATCTTCCATGTCTAGAATCCTATTATAAGATACTTCTTGCAAAACGAATTGCTATGTTATACTTTTTCTACTATACTAACAAACAAAATAAAAAAAAACATAGCCTTCCTTTGCCCTTTATTGAATATAAGTATTTTTATTATGTAATTTAACCTTCAAAAAGTTAATTTTTCTGTATCTGAGTTTTTAAAATTTAGGTGCTATTATGTCTTGAAATAATCAAACACATGAATAGTTTATGCAATTGAAAAAATTGTGCCTTTAGCTCCTTACATAATACAAAAATAAAGGACATTACATAACATGGTTCACCTAGACACTGCTACATAAGCTAGCAAAATGCATAAATCCCAATAAGGCTCTTAAGTAGGAACTTCTTTCCTATGACAGTTCCCTTAGTTACAAAAGAAAGATGACAAAGAAAAAAAAATGTTTGCTAAATCCAGGACAGAGAAATAATAATCTTTTGTTAATTCTGAATGAATGTTGCTTTGGACACTTTTGAAGATCACCGCTTTTTCAAACGTTTGCATAACTTACAAAATATGAACTCAGGAAGACACTGGAATTTTGTTACAGACTTACTGCTGTTTCGCTAGAGAAGCTCATAACTGTGAGATAAAACCATGATTGCATAGCATTATGTTTCCATAATATAGAGAATTTTTATTTGTTAAAATAAAAGCAGTATATTTTCAATTAAATATTTTCCTCTGAGCTGGCTATTTACTTTATATCAGACAGAATTGAAAGAGATAAAAATTGTGAAATTAGTGCTTATAAGTTAGTTGTTTACCAACTAGCTAAAATATTTTTTGAGATGGGATTGATTTTATTTGGATTGCTTCTATTAAAATGAACAAAGAGAACCAATGGCGACCTAAACTTTTTGTTTTGATGTTGCTTTTCTAGCTTTTTGTTAATTTGAAAAATCTATTTCTACTTTGTTAATGTATACATTGTATATAATAAAAGTCACCTTATTATAGTTTACTAAGTTTGAGGAATGTAAACATCCTGGGAAAAATACATATTCAACATTTCCATCAGTGTAAGAGTTTTCATGCAGAGGCCACACATTTTGAAAGAATGTTATGACTTCACATTTGCTAAGTAAAACATTATTTGAAAAAAAGTTAAGTTTAAATAATGTGCCCAAATTACCTTTTATCAAAATTCCTAAATATTTTAATAAAACAGTGCATGAAGGCTCTGATTCTGCTAGAGTCAGCATTACCCTGGAGACATACATGGACAATGGATGTGGCCAGCATCACCATTCTGTCCCTATCAAATAGCACCCAGTCCCTACCAAAGGAAAGTAAACATTTAAAGAAAGTTGCAAGCACTACTAAGACATTCCATCTTAGCACTCCAAAAGACCGGACCTATCAAAGTAAAATTGCAGTGGACTAAATTCAATGGGCAAGGGAGACTTTATTAAAAGCAATTGTAAATTATGGAAGAGAAAGCCCAGAACTCCACTAAAATTCAACTTCACAGAGACAGTGGGTTTGAGGAGGGAGGATGAGTTTTTGAGACTGATGAAGGTGTGGATTATAGTATAATTGTTTTTACCTAAGGATAATGTAAATTTTCACCTGTCTTCTTGATGGAAACTAGTTTTAAATACTCTGAGTAAGGCCACCTCTAGAAGTTAAACTGTTACCCTCCTTTGGGAGAAAGGGGGTTTGTTTTACTTGATGAATAGATTGCCAAAGGATAGCTCCCAGATACTCAAGAAAGATAGTCCTGGGATGCAGAACAAGCTAAAGATTATTTTTTTTAATTTACATCCCATAGGGTCATAGAAACAATTTACAGTTATAAGTTTTCTAAAGTAAATGCTCTAAAAAAGGGAGAGAGCACCTAGAGTCAGGTGAAAGCCTGTCAGAAGTTTAGTCAAGCAAAGGGAGACATTAAGGTCCGCAGTCAGAGTCCTCTAAAAGTTCCCTTTCTGCCCTTGATTTACTTTAAATTGAGGATTAGCAGACCTCAATACTCTAGAATCTTCTACCGTCTCTAAATCTGAGAGTACTAACTGTTCCCAACCAACAATGTAAACAAATTTCATTCCTTAGTCCACTATTCAGGTTATTTTCCTGCCTCATAATTAAATTCTTCTGAGGATGATTGACAGCAAAAATATCTATTCTTCTCAGAGAAACCCAAACCCTATCCATCACTGTGAGATAGTTCACAGTGACCCAGACAGAATAATCACTGCGGTACATTTTACAAATCTAGGTTATTCAGCCTTCAGTGACTGCATTGCAATTAGATTCTTTAGTATCATGCCAACTAAATTCCTTTTTACAGTCATTCAGTATGTCTATTCCTGATTTTCAGTGAGTAATTATTTTGAGTAAGAATCACAGAACTCATAAAGAACAAGGAAATATTTTAAGGCAATTGGAAGTACCATCCAGATTTTAAAAAATATACCTATAATGAATGCATTATAGTTCTGTTAAAGCTTTTCAACTTATATTACTAAGCTTACTCTAAAGTAGCTATATTTTGGTTTCTCCACTATGTATGAAGATTCCCCCAAAATAATGAGCAGGAACTTACTTGAATTTCTTAAAGGGTCTTCTCAGAAAAGAAGAGTCCTCCCCAAAGGCAAATTTTAGTTTCTTCCCTGGTAGTCTGAAACCGCTTAAAATCCCCAAATGGTAGTTCTTTTCCAATCTAATAAAAACCTTACCATCCTATCTACCAGGTGCCCTACTACAATTAGGTTATGGTAATTGACCAGCATCTGCCCTCTTCCCATATCCCTCCAGGTAATTCAGTTTGATGATTGCCTACAGCTGCTAGGACTAAAATTGGAATCTATTCTTTATCCAGGAGCATTCTAGTAATTCCCATTAGCATTTAAAATTAATGTTTTCAGGCTATTAAGAAAATAGAGCGATAACTCCAAATAATGAAGAATTTATATTTCTCCTGGTATGTAGGAAGAGTTATATTCTCTGGATGTGGCTATGCATCTCCTGTCTAGGTTAATTATTGTTTGTGTAGATTCACAGAGAAAAATATTTCAGGCAGCTGCATTTTTTTTCTAGCTCCAAAGCTACATCTTATAGTAGGAAAAAAGCTATATTTTTTGCAGTAAAAACTGTGTAGTATCCTAACAGGATACATGCATCAATTCATCACAGAATTCTAAAGATTAAAGTCTTAAACTGCTCATTTTAATTGCAGGAGGCTAAAATCAGATATACCCTATGACTGGACATTGATCCTAGTAACAAAGAACAAAGGAAAGCAGTTGTTTTAATTTTAAACAAAAGCTTTTCAAAAATCTGAAGCTGATAACAATAATCCACGAAGTCAAGTAACCATGAAATAGGCAATTTCATACAGGATATAACTGAATAAACCAGCGCACTCAGTCTCATCTGCAGGAACATCTTATTGTTTAAATGGTGCTAATTTCTAAATGTAATGAGTAGGGAAATTTTTTCCTTCCAAACTACTGTGAGGCTTCAGCATTATAGCAGGTAGCAGAACCATTTAATGAGGCAGCAGGAGGCTGGAAGAAAGGATTCAAGCAGTGGGAAAGAGTGCAAAAACCTTGGAAGTGAAGAACTAAGTGTGTTTGGTCATCAAAGGGGAAGGCAAATGTGGTCCAGTGCCATGAGTGAAAAAAACATTACTGGGAAATAATATCAAAGAGGTTGGCAGAGGCCAGAGCTGGCAGAAGTCCATGTGACCACATAGCATGGGCATAGTTCTGATTAGGTGTGCTAGGGTCTCTCCGGGAACAGAATTACAAGGGAATAGCTCTGGCAGGCTGTGCTGTAGAGTCAGCTGGCAAGACTAGTTTTAATATACTTGTTTTATAATTTTTACTTTTGTAGGGATGTAATGAACATTTAAAAGTTTCAGAAAATGTTGTTTGCTTATTCTTGGTAAATTAGAGGTAACATCTAGAAAATGAAAAAAATCACATGTATCTTTTAAGCCAGATTTTAATGTAAGCAATGGAAGTTAGGAAAGAGAAGAAGCAGGGAGTGTGGGGGGAGAAAACCTAAATTATAGAAAGTAAAAGTGTTAAATTATATGACAAATATAAGTATATATATATATATATATATATATATATATATATATATATATATATATATATATGATCTTAAAGTGGCAGAGTAAGGACATCTAAAATTTCTCCCCAGAATTAAGACAACAAAAAGGATCTTATACAAATGACCAGAATCGATTTCATCAGTACTTTGAAGTCAACCATCTGGGGGCATATTTAAGAAAAATAGTTGGAATCAGGATAGAAAAGTTTTGGGTGTATGTTAACTAACTGTAGTTTCATCTCTTGCTTTTTGTTTTCAAGTAGCCTCAGTTTAAAAACTAAGAGCTCCCATTTTTGGTGAAAACTAGTAGCCTGCAAGCTCCTAAAGGGGTGGATCCAAACCCCAGCTTGTTCAATGCCTCAGTCCCAGGGAATTGTCACATGTGATCTCTCTAGTAGTTTCCTGGATGAGCCTCTTTGCAATGCTGCCTGTGTTTCATCAGACTCAGAACTCACTGGTGTGACATGCCTTTTCCCTGCACTGGGGGTGATGGGTAATGGGAGTAGGGTTTGTCAAAAAGAGAGAGAAAACAGTGTGGTTCACCCTAACTTCCAGAGACAATAGTTGCTCTGGTAGAGAATATCTCCCTCTTTCAGTGATTCAGCTTCCTGTGAGTCTTTGTTGCTGCTGCTGTATCTCCTGCTACCTCCAAAAGATTGTGAGCTGGGGCAAAAATGGATGGAGAAAGGAAAAATATAGGAGATCTCGCCCACTTTCCTTGAATATTAAGGGACCCCTTTCCAGCTCCTCAAGTCAGAACTAATTGTTGTACTTTAAGTTGTTAACACTAATATACAGTTTTAGATTTTAGCATGTCTTGTGTTGAAGCCCCGGGATATTGGAGAATAGAGAAAAAAATTAAAAATATGTATATAAGCACATCATTGATACGGAGATACATCAAATTCTGCTCTTCTTTATCAAACCATCTGCTATTACTTACTTTTCAGAACGCTCTCCATGTTTTAAGCTGGACTCTGTAGGAGAAACAGAGACTCTGAACATGTATCTACTTTTTATTTTTTCTCCTTCTGGACAATTTCAATTATGCAACCTGGTCATCTGTTGCATAATTTTTTGTGTTTATTTTGGACAAGGCAGAAATAAATGGAAAAGAAGAAAAAAAAGGAAGTAGAGAGTATAAGGGGAAGAACCCAAAAAAATTAAAAGGAAGGAAGGGAGGTCTTCTATACTATAAATTTTTTCTAAGACATTATGGTTTCTAGAAATGTTATTCCATCTGTATGACAGATAAAAACAAATTCTTATTTAAACACAAGGTTTAAAGTCAGGGAAGGATTGGTGATAAACTTAAAACTGTGCTTTGTCTTTCTTGTCAAACTGTTACAGAAACTTGTGATTTGTTTTTTTTTTGGGATGTCCAATAATAGATCTGACATCTCAAGTGTCAATTCTGCTACAGAAATAAAACAATTAGGTATTGCCTAGCACTCTCTACTGAAGGATATAAGTGTTTTATTATTCTTAAGCTGTCTGGCAATAAAGGGTATTTTCTGAGCCTTTCAGAACAATATATATCCGTGTGTATCAATCTGACTCCCTTTTATACTAGCCAGGAAAAATTTAGTAAGCTTGGTTATCATATTAATCTTTGTCCAAAACAAAGAGATTTTTTTTTCTTAGTTTCTTATTGGCTTGCTTTATAGGAAGTTTATTGACTTTTCTGGTTTTTATGTATGGAAGACCAGAATTTTTCTCGGGGAAAAAAATGATTCCTAAATGCTCTTGCAGGGTTTTGAATATAATCAAAAGACAATTTTTTCTTTCTTTGGAATTTTACAAATACAGAAAGTCCTAGACTTTGGGAGCCTTTCTTTATAACTGATTTTAAGGGAAGCATGTAACACTGACTTCCAGGATCTCTTAGCCCAGATTTTATAGGAGAGAACTTTGGACTATGTATGTATGTATGTATATATGGACTATATATATGTATATATTTGGACTATATATGAGTATATCTGTCTACATAGATATACATACACAAGTGATTTTCAGTGCACGGAAGTGATTGGAATCACTTTTCAGTTCATCTTCCTAAACAATGGACAACGGCTGAATAGGACATCCTTGTCACTATTAATTTTTCCATCATCCAAATCAGAAATAGTTTTCATAGTACTAGTAACTGATCAAAATATTTCAGATAAATGTTTCTCCAGACTGGTGCTGATTCTCTCTAGATTGTGGGCCCATCTTCATATGCAAGAGAAAATCGGTGCTTAGGGCCAAATGGCATCACCAGTGTTCATGAGCAAGACCCTTTGACATTGTTTCTCCACAGATAACTATCTCATACACATGGATCTAAACATGTTGAGGTATATGGTAGAAAAATTGTAATCAGTTTTAAGCCAAAAGCCAGTCTTGAACTGCTTGGGGTTGTGATTGACAAACATAAGCACACAGCATTAGAAGATGTTAGTGATAGAAATATCTCTGACAGTGGTAATGACTCCATCAGCCTGTTGGATTAAAAGCTCCAATGCCAAGACTCTGAGCAAAGGACTTTCTCAGTCTTCACTTTCATATATCCTTTAGTCATGCATTTATTCATTGAATTTTTTAGGTTATACTAAAGACCAGAATACAGTAGGCATGGGAATAGTGACTAACAAGTTAACACAATACCTCTGCTTAGCCTGATGCACATTTCAATACACTGTACTCCCCTTCCTTCAACTGTAAACATTCATTTTTTATTAATAAATGTTTAAGTATCAACATTTGTACATCTAATCTCTACTTTTTAAAGACATTTAAAGGCAGTGCCGCATGGATTGCAAATTTTGTCTCTTTTTAGTTAGATTTCTTAATCTTTACTCATTACCAAGATAATATTTCTAATGAATGGTTAAGGGATTAGCATCATTTTCAATCATTGCCTTTCTTCAGAACTTCTTATATCCTAACACATTTCACATTTTAATTGTTTCTGTTTTAATCACTAGCATATCTTTTCCCTAATCATTCTTTAATGCTATTTTTGTAAAAAGAATCATTAATTTAGTTTGTTGCCATTTTATTATGTTTTCAATAAGCTATGACCCACTGGCACTGGATTTGTGTCTATAATAAACCATCTTCCATTGGATAGATTGTTTGCATTTGCATTTTTATGTCCTTTTTACATTCTTTCATTGTCAGAATTAACAACGGATATATCTTCCTGTATATTATTTTATCTTCCAAAACATCAAGCACAGATGTTATCTATTTTTTTAAAAGCTACTTAACTCTGGGTAATATATTCTTTTCTATGACCTTCAATAGTGACATTTTCTTTCATAGCCCCTGATGTGTTTATTTTGTGATATTGTATTATCTAAATGAGTATACATCAAATAACATTACTTTACAAGGAAAACAAACATAGCCTTGAAATAATTACCTTGTATTTAGAATACATTCTATTTATCTCACTTTGTATTATACTCATATTCTTACATACTTTGTATTGCAGTTTTTGGTACTATTGAAATGGTTGGTGAATTACTGAACTAATAGTGGAGAGAAGTGGACTACACTGGTGGATATTCTAGGGTCTAATTGCTTTTTCTCGATATATATCACAATATGAATGGCTCTCAATCCTATTTAATTTGCAGTTATGGAATAGAAGTTCTGCTATAATGAATAACCTGAAAATAGCATGATTAATGGTAGAATAAAAAAAATCATCAAAAAAGAAAGGCAATTTTAAGCTAATTCCAGTGCCCCCTGAAATTACATGCAAAAGTTGCTTCCCTGTGTAGAAGGACGTCCAATTGCCAATAGCGTCTTAATAGCGTTCTTGATACCCGCAAAAATAACAACTATTTTAGTTACACTAACCATATTTTGATGAGAGCACCCCATTAATTATAATAACTGAAGTAAATGTGTTAAAAAACAAAATCCACAAATTTAGAAATCTCATTGGCTTTATTGAGCAATTCATGAATAGGGCAACATCCCATCTAGATACTACAAGGGGTAACACAAAATGGAGAATATTTGTCGCCAGAAAGAGGGTGAGACAAGGTTACTATTAGGAAAAGAAA
This sequence comes from Scalopus aquaticus, assembly GCA_004024925.1. Lineage (NCBI taxonomy): Eukaryota > Metazoa > Chordata > Mammalia > Eulipotyphla > Talpidae > Scalopus > Scalopus aquaticus. Next base: position 36,265 of record PVIJ01013999.1, read on the forward strand.
AGATTATTTCAGCAAAGTCACCTCTCCTCAGGGGAAGGTAGAGGAAATCTCGCATGCACATGACCTTAATGGTGCTGATTAGGAAGCTCCAGATTGAGGGCCTCCCAGATGGTGCAAGGGGTTAAGTCTCAGCACTATAAAGCTAACTGCAGCATGAGTTCAAGCAGCCAGGGAGCTGACTCATATGGCACAGCAGACCTCTCCTTTCTCACCCGCTGCTCCCCTCAGCAGTGCATTTCAGTAGATCTACATGTTTCTGCTCCCCCCTCTGTCTCTGGTGAATCCTCTCCCCCCAACCCCACCTCTGGCTTATACTCCAGCTCTTATATGAATAAATAAAAATCAATCAATCCATCAACCAATCAATAAATAAATAAATATTTTTTAAAAAAGGAAACTCCAGATTGATTAGTTTAGAATTACACTTTTGGGAGAGGTTCAAAGTACAATAGTCATTAAATCTGGGTGGGGACCTCCATGAAGGACTTCATCTTGAGCCTGTTTTTCTATTTTTAACATAGTCTTTTAACATGCTTTTTATGTTTCATTTTCTAGTTTCAAAATGATCTGAAAAGAAAAAAGTTGCTAAGCATGCTTTCTTCTGGTTCTTTTAAAAATATGGTCTACTGCTTTATTACCACTTATTATATACATTCAAATAAACATTTATATTGGTGAATATTTATTTACTTAAGAAGTCTTCTTTTATGAAAGCTAATTTTTAAGATGATTAAAATGAGGAAAAAGACCAAAATTAACTTCAGTTTGCTATCCAAGCCTTTCCCTAGAAATTGAAAGATTTCAGTAGAATCCAGAGTGTATAACCATTACATTAGACAATGTCACTGCATTTTTTGTCTAGGTGGGGAGATAAATTCCTGATTCTTCATACTTAGCCATTTAAAATTTTTCTCCAATTGTAACATTTTAAGATAGACTTACTGGAAGCTCTATAAAGTATGATTTGAAAATACCTAGCATATTTATGCAGACTGAGGACAGGTGTACATCAGAAGACATATAAAAATTTAAATATGAGTACTGAAAGTTTGAATCTGGAAAGTGACAGAGGAAATATTAAAAGAATTAGCCTAAAGCATGTTTTATAGCTATGTTTATAAATGTTTTAAAATATTAGATATATTAGGTTCAATATTTTTTTGATGAAACAAAGTTTGGAAAGGAAGAGAGCAATAAAAGAAAATGTTAAAGAAATGAGAAAGTGTTTATTCATTTGATAGAAATTTCTGTAGTGAAAAATACTTTTATTTCTACTTTATGTTTTATTTAGAAATATAGGTACTCAGAGGATAATGAGAATCAAGGTCCAATCCAAAGTTACTGATTTATACCTGTTGTCCTATGTTGAGGGAATAATTGATGGCACAGGAGTGGGGCCCTCTGCCAGTTAGTTCTCATCTTGAATGGGTCTTCAGAAACTCACTAGGACCTCCAGTAACTGAATTAAAAAGGAAAGATTATTACTTTAGTTTTTTTCTTCAGTTTTTTTGAGTCTATCCTATTTACTAAAAGCAAGCCAGTATATAAATTTGTGTGATACTATTTTATTTCCAGTAGTATAGATTATTTTTATGGACAAGAGAAGAAATTTAATGCAAAGTTCAGTCACCCTAAGTGTTTATACATTGATGCGGGAATCTCCATTTTCCACTGACTCAGAATGAACTCTCAGGCTTAAGAGTTGAGATCTCATGTTCTGTCCTAGATATTCAGTAGATGGTGTAGGAAAGTCAATAATCCATTGGCAGGTATATCCAAAAAAAGGTGGATGTGAATGAGCATCTGTATATTAATATGAAATACAAAGAGTAATTGAAATAATTATCATAGGCTGTTGGTATCTTTTACCAAATCCTTAGTAAAAAATAAAAATAAAACTTTCACTGCTGCTAAACTGAAACTACCTAGCATTTGCCCAACATATCTCACTCTCATGTTTTCCCTGACTTGTGGAAATAGCTTTCTCGACAATGCTGCCATTTTACACAAATAACAAGGTTCTGCTTCAAGGGTTACATACATTAAAATAGCTGCTCATTTTCTATTAGTCTGTGCAGATGAGCTGGGTTCTGGCACCATTAGCATACCTCTAAGGGTGTCTCAGTATGCCAGTGTGATCAGTGGAGGGTGACTGGTCTCAACATTTGGATGCCCAGCATGTTTTCCAAAACTTGGAGGCATTTTCATATATTAGCCAGCAGAAAAGACTTTCCTTGCTCATCCAGGTAAGGCAGTAATGGGGAGAAATAGGTAGGAGGGAAAGCACTGAAGTGAGAATTGGAAATGAGGCTGTATCTTCTGTTTATCCAGCTAGAGGACAATACACATCCCTTTTAACACTATGGATCTTATCTGTTACTTGATCTTTTAAAATTTTAAAATGTGGTCCAAGAAACAACTCATCTTTTCTATAAGTTTTATTATCTTTATTAAAATATCAGAGTAACAATAGCCAACTTTTATCAGTTTTTATTGTAAAATAAAGCAGGTACAGAAAACTCACAAATAAATTTATAGCTTAATTATTTTAAAGCACATTCTCTTATAACCACCACCTAGATCAAGAAATATACTTTTACAGTCACCTAATTCCCCTTCATGCCTTTTCTTAATTATATTATTCCTTTTGTCCTCCCAAAGTAATTGCTATGCTGATTTATACACCCATCTTTTCCATTTATTTCTTTAAATTTTTATCACACAAATGTCTATTCTTAGATACTATAGTTCAGTTTAGTTTGTGCCCTTTTAAAATTTGATGTCTTTTAAATATTATTCAATGTATCGGTTTCCCCTCCATCCCATTTCTTTTTCTTACAATTTAACTGTTGAGAAACTAGAACTTTGTACTTTGGATTTTCCTCTTGTACAGATATTTGTAATCACATGCTTTTGGTGCAGTTTACCATGTTCCCCTTGTAAACATATTGTAAAACTTTCTGAGACCCATTCCAGTTACAGAAGACTAGAGAGCTGAGCGATCTGCTTAGACTTAAAGTCAGAGCAGTCTCCACCTGTTACCTAAGTAGGAATCTACTCTAAACCAGCCTTTCAACCCAAACTATGACCAAAGAGCCAGATAAAGATTTTAATCCAGCATTTGCATTTTCACAGTGTATTCTTTAGAAGTCAGGGAAATGATTAAACACCACCATTATCCCTCTTTTGCACATAGATACCATCAACACATCTTTAGATCAAAAATTTAAAATTAGAAGCCTCCCTATCAAGAATAATTACATTTTCAATATTAGTGATTTATTGTTCCTACCCATGTAATTTAAATTAAAATTTGTGCTTGTTAGGGAACTTTTCACACAGTAAAATCTGTGTGACTGCTTCCCAGGTCATAACCCTCACTTTCATTATCTAATCAACTCTTTGTCCAGCTATCATCGATACTATTATTTCAGTCAAAACCATGCTTACTGTATTTTCTATAAATCAGCAATGACAGTTTGCTGGCCATCTTTGGAATTCCTTGGATTATCGATGTGTCACTTCAATCTCTTCCTTGTCTTCACATGACATTCTCCCTATGTGTGTGTCTTTCTGTGTCTAGGTTTCCTTCCTTTGTAAGACCACAGTCACATTGAATTAGCCCCCTCTTCCCTGATAAGTTTATATTAGTTAGACATTTAACTCTAATTCAAAATAAGGTCACATTTACAGGTACTATGTGTTAGGACTTCAACAAAATTTGAGGGGCTAGGGGGACACAATTCACCCCTTAATTGTAGATACTTCATTGTGTGAATCTTGAAACTAATAGTGATGGTTTCTGGTTATTTTTCAGGCTAGCCAATATTTAGGAGGGTGGGACTGAGAGTGGGGAAGGTTGGGGCACAGACATTTATTTATAGAAGCCAACACTAATCCCTACTGAGGACCATGGTAAAGGAACCCCAGTGCCATTAACACAGAGATTTCAGGAGTCCCCTACATTGTTAGACTGTTTGCTTTAGGCTATATATTTCCTGAGATATTGTGATTTCTAGCTATCTTTGCAGCACATCAGGATCCTGTGGTCACCAAAGAAAGAAGTAGCAGTGTCGAGAATAAGGCCATTTAAGATCAAATTAAGGAGCATGATCACGGAAGAGAAAAGTGACCAAAAGTACTTGATCACTCATTGCAATGTTAAAATGTCCACTTCTGGGCAGGATTTAGCTGCAATTTCCTGCACACTTGATGCATGTTGAAACATGATTACCAACTGCAAAGATGCCAATAGAGGAACATTCAGAACTTACCAGAGGGAAGAAACAGGCTATTGCAAACACTCCACTCCTGTGCCCTCCCTAAGCACAACTCAACATAATTGTTCCTTTGGAGCCCAAGGGGAGCCACGCATACCAAAAGAGGTCTCCCTGGAATTCTGACCCTTGCTTTTTTACTTTCTTTCTTTTTTTTTTTAATATAATAGATATTTATTTTTGTTATTCATATCTTTTACATTATTATGTATTCCCCTTAAGTTACCCACCACCTGTTCACCCATGGAGCCATCACCATAGTCTTCCGTGCTCCCCTTCTCCCCCCTCTTGAGCCTCCCCCTCCCCTCCTTCCCTGCTGAATGTTGCTTTCTTATTTGGCTCCCCTATATTCCTGTTATAAGTGAAACCATTCAATATTTTTCTCTTTCTTTCTGGCTTATTTCACTGATCATGATCCCCTCTAGGTCCATCCATGTTGTTGCGAATTGCATGTGTTTGTCTTTTTTGAATGCTGAATAGTATTCCATTGTGTATATGTACCACATCTTCTTGATCCAGTCATCTATTTTTGGACATTTGGGTTGTTTCCATACCTTAGCTATTGTAAACAGTGCTGCAATAAACATGTGGGTGCATGTATCCTTTCGGATTAGTGTTTTTGTGTCTTTTGGGTATATTCCCAGTAGTGGTATTGCTGGGTCATATGGAAATTCCATTTCTAGCTGTTTGAGGAAACGCCATACAGCTTTCCATAGTGGTTGGATCAATTTGCATTCCCACCAGCAGTGTAGGAGATTTCCTTTTTCTCCACATCCTCGCCAGCATTTGTTGTTGCCTGTTTTATTAATGTGTGCCATTTTCACTGGGGTGAGGTGGTACCTCATTGTGGTTTTAATTTGCATTTCCCTGATTATAAGTGATGTTGAACATTTTTTCATGTACCTGTTGGCCATTTGCTTTTCTTCTTTGGAGAAGTGCTTTTTAGCTCTTCTGCCCATTTTTTGACTGGATTGTTGACTTTATTTTTTTTGAGTTGTGAGCTCTTTGTAGATTTTTGTTATCAGTCCTTTATCGGTTGTGTTGTGTGCAAAGATCTTCTCCCAATTAGTAGGGTGTCTGTTTGTTTTAATTATTGTCTCTTTTGCTGTACAGAGCTTTTTAGTTTGATGTAGTCCCAGCTGTTTATCTTTTCTTTTACTTCCTTTGCTATGGGGGAAGTGGTTTTAAAGATTTTGCTGAGATGTATGTCATGTAGAGTTTTGCCTATTTTTTCTTCTATAAAGTTTATGGTTTGAGGTCTTATCTCCAGGTCTTTTATCCATTTTGAGTTGGTTTTTGTGCATGGTGTGAGGTAGTGGTCTAGCTTCATTTTTTTGCATGTAGCAGTCCAGTTCTCCCAACACCGTTTATTGAACAAAGTAATCTTGTTCCATTGCATATTCTTTGCTCCTTTGTCGAAGATTAGTTGTCCATAAATATGTGGTTTTATTTCTGAGTTTTCTATTCGGTTCCATTGGTCTGTGTGTCTGTTTTTGCTCCAGTACCAAGCTGTTTTAATTATTATGGCTTTGTAGTAAAGTTTGAAGTCTGGGAGTGTAATCCCTCCATTCATCTTCTTTTTAGTCAGGATAGCTTTAGCTATTCGGGTTTTTTGTGGTTCCATATGAATTCCTTCAATATCCGTTCTATTTCTTTGAAGAATGTCATTGAGATTTTTATCGGAATCGCATTGAATCTGTAGATTGCTTTTGGTAGGATGGCCATTTTGATGATGTTGATTCTTCCAATCCATGCGCAGGGGATGTCTTTCCATCTTTTTGTGTCTTCCTTTATTTCTTTTAACAGCGTTATGTAGTTTTCTTTGTGTAAGTCCTTTACCTCTTTTGTAAGGTTTATTCCCAGGTATTTGATTTTTTTGGTTTCGATTTTGAAGGGGATAATTCTTTTAATTTCTTCTTCTTCAGACTGTTTGCATATGGAAAGGGTACTGATTTTTGTGCATTGATTTTGTATCCTGCTACGTTACTGTATTGGTCTCTAGTTTTGAGTAGGTTTTCTATGGAGTTTTTGGGATTCTCTATGTATATAATCATATCATCTGCAAATAGTGACAGTTTAATTTCTTCTTTCCCTATTTGGATTCCTTGTATGTCTTTCTCTTGTCTTATTGCTCTCGCTAGGACTTCAAGTGTTATATTGAAAAGCAATGGTGAGAGTGGACATCCTTGTCTTGTTCC